>PVJN01028983.1:0-26786 GCA_004026805.1 Lasiurus borealis | reverse complement strand
TAGCTCTTTCAGGTTGGTGATATGGTGTGAGGTAGGGGTCCAGAAACTGTGAGTTGCTTTTATTTTACAAGATTGTTTTGACTATTCTGGGTCCCTTGCATTTTTATGTGAATTTTTCATTTCTATTATTTTTCTCACCTGAGGATTTTTCCCCATTGGTTTTTAGAGAGAGAGGAAGAGAGAGTGAAAGACAGAAATACCAATGTGAGAGAAACACCTTGGTTGGTTGCCACCTGCACGAAGCCCAACCAGGGCCTTGGCTGGGGAGGAGCCTGCAACGGAGATACCTGCCCTTGACCCAAATGGACCCCGGGACTCTTCAGTCAGCAGACTGTCACTCTATTCATTGAGCCAACCCAGGTAGGGAATTTGTCCATTTCTACAAGAAAAAGGCACTTTGAATTTTGATAGGGAAGTATTAGCATCTTAATAACATTAAGCTTTCCAATCCTTGGACACACTATGTCTTTCCATTTACTTACATCTTCTTTAATTTCTTCCAGTGTTTCATAGTTTTCAATTATAAACCGTTCACTTCTTAGGTTTAATTTATTCTTAGATATTTATTAATTTTTATGCTATTGTAAGTGGAATTGTTTTCTTAACTTTATTTTTAGATTGTTTATTGCTAGTGTATTTCTATAGTGATCCTGTATCCAGTGACCTTGTTGAACTTATTTATTAGCTTTAAAAGTAGTTTTGAGAGTTCTTTTTACAGTTTTGCATGTATAAGGTCATATCATCTGCAAAGAGAGATAGTTTTACTTATTCCTCCCTTTTATTTTTTTTTTACCTTGTCTAATTACCCTCGATAGAACTTCTAGTACAATGTCAAACAGAAGCGGTGAGAGGGGATTTCCTTGTCTTATTCCTGATCTTAGGGTTAAGACTTCCAGTCTTCACTATTAAGCATGAGGTTAGCTGTGGGTTTTTCATGGATGCCCTTGGATCATGTTGAAGAAGTTCCTTATATTCCTAGCTTGTTGAGTGTTTTCATCATGGAAGGATATTGGGACTCTAATGATATGTTTCAATGAAGAGACGGACAGATTTTGTTGTGAGTTGAGTTGTTGTATTGTCTGTGTCAGGGAATAAACTTTGTTGAAATGAGCTCCTAAATCTAGACGGGATACTGTTCAGCTCGAAGCCACAGCAGCGCTCATTGATGGTTTTACAGTTTGTCAGCTGGTAGACATCTAATGGATTCTAAGACTATTAAACGGATCCTCTTCATTAAGCCGAGTTAATTTAAGTTTGTATCCACTTGCCTACAGACACAGAGACACTCACACAAAAGAGATAAGACGCTTTGCTTCTGTGCGTCGGTTTATTTTAACTCCCCTTTATTCCCTGACCTTGTGCTCCTCATACTCAGATGCCCAGGAGCACTAAGAGGATGCCAGGCTGTGGAGAAGTGCAGGCCGTCTCCCTGGGCAGTCAGCGGTAGAGCTCACCCAGCTCTCTCCTCTGTCTTGGAGATGCTTTGGTAGGAAAACTGGAGGAACACAGGGCCTGTCTGAGTTTCCCGGAATTGGGTTTCCTAGTGTTTCAGAGTCTGCATCTTCTGGAAAGTGCAAGTATCACTGAATTTCTGGGGGAAGAAGCCATGCATTTAAAAAACAAGACTTGGTAGTTGATTAACCTAGTGTTGCTATAGGAAAATAAAAATCCTGTATGTGCACGTAGCTTCTGCTAAGCCTTTACCTAATGCAAGCATTTAGGTCAGTGCTGTGGGGTGCACAGAGATGACCACCAGCTGTTCTCGCCCTTTGAAAAACCTCTTAAGTTCTGGGCAGAAGATCCATTCTTTGATTTAACCTGAGGCTGCTTTGTACAAATACTAAGCCCAGATTTTTTTTTTTTTAATGTAATCCCTCTCCATGAAAGGAATCATTCTGCAGTTCCTCCAGGAAGTTATGTCAGTTAAAATAATTGGAGAAAAATCCAATGTTATCTATAAACAACACTTTTCCCAGATGGCTTAGAAGATCACCTTGCAAGATCGAGTTTTTCAGTCTAACTTTTAATGGATTAAAGCCCCACTGGCATTTTTTTCATGATTAGTATTGCTAATATAGTGTTTGACTGAATACTTACTGTTTTTTTTTTTAATTTTGTACCTATACCCCAAAGGTCTTGGCTAATGGCTACATTTTAAATAAATCGCATGAATATGCTGAGTGGAGGTTAATAAGCTTTAATGCAAATGTTCATAATCTCCAAGCCTAAAGGAGTTATGATCCAAGATTTGGGGTATGCTACATTTTTGCTAAAATATTAGGAAAAAAAGGTTTCAAAGAGAGGTATACTTTGTTATAAATATAAAATAAGTGTGTATTCAGTCCTACTCATAGCAATCATTCTTAGGAATAGTATGAGTCCCTGTGACTAGTCATTCAATTGAATGCTTGGAAAATGGTTCCAGTTCCTAAAGTTTATAGAGTAATGAAAACGATGGCAGCTTTTTCATTAAAATTAATGTCCTAATGTTCTATAATTATTTTATGTTTGCTTAATACTTTTATTAAGAATTCCAAAAATAAATCTGACCCTATTTGGTTATCCTTAAAAAAAAATTTGCCGAGAAAAAAAAAAAAGTAGAGCCAGCAGTACTCAAAAATACATCATTCTTACTGAATTTATAGGTTCATTTGTTACAGGGAACATGTAGGTCCCCAGAGGCAATGGGTGTTTATTGTAAAGCACAGCAGCTGCCTGACTGAGCCTGTGGGTCTGATGGTCTCTTCCTGCCTCTCAGGGTGGGCAGTGGGCATCTCTGCTGCCTGCACCTCTTCCAGAACCTTCTCCACTTCCTATCCACCGGTTGATTCTCCTTCTTTGCCTGTTCATATTCCAGACTAGTCTTACCATGTCCCCGGTCGGGGGACAGTTTCCCTAGCAATCTTTTGGAGGTGGGGGGATGGAGGGCAGCTGTGTATAGAAGGAAATGTTGGAGCGGCCATTACATGGTCTGCAGAGACGTTGCACAGAACCACACCCTGGGCCACTAAGTGTGTGGCATTTGTGATCAGACATGATGAGCTGGCAGAAGCAAGTACTTCATGCTTGGCCTTGTCTGGCGTGCTCAAAGCAGAAAACGGATTTCACTCAGTTGCTGTTGTGATTAGTCACAGTCACCACAAGTGCACCTCCCTGGATGGGGAGAAGCTGTGGCTGGTTTGTGGCTGTCTCTAGAAGTGCAGGTGTGTGGCGTCAGTAAGTAAACAGAACTCTCGATCCTTTGAAAGGAAGGAGCCCTTCGGGTATTTACTCTTACGGTTGCTCTTTCCCCACCTCCACTGTTATTAACCAACACACTCGGGCATTTTTGCAAAGGAGCAACGACCTGAGTTTGGTCCCAGTGAAAACTTGTCAGGCCTCGTGCCTGTTCTGTGGGCGTGGGGAGGAACTCCCACAGTCCACGGGCGCAGGATGCCTGACATCACCGTGGGAGTGGAGTTCGGGTTGTGCATCTTTCTGGTTACTCGGTGTACAGCTGTTTTAATGAGAACTTCTATTTCCCCAATCTACAATCTTAAGTTCCTTTTCATCATGTACAATCACAAGAATTAAGTTACCAAAATGTTTGCTCTGGAGTTTTCCAAATTTTGTATATCATTTGTCTCTGTTGTTATAATTTATTCAGTTACATAGTCTAATTTTTTGAATCCCTTACTTTGCTTTAACTTGGAAATTTAATGAGCAATTCCTGCTTAACGTCTCCTCAGAGCAATAGCTTTCTAGAGTGTTTGATTAAGTTATTAGGTGAACGAAATTAGATTTTTTTCCCCCTACTAAAGTTACTGGGAGGTTGGCAAAGGAAATGAGTGCAGTAATTTTCATATTTAAGAAAATCTAGCCCTGGTTGATGTGTCATCCATACACCAAAAGGTTTCGGATTCCTTTCCCAGTCAGGGCACATATCTGGGTTGTGGGTTCGATTCCTGGTGGGCATGGGTTATGCATGGGAAGCAACTGATTGATGCTTCTCTTTTACATCGAAATTTCTCCCTTTCCTCTCCTCTCAGCATATCCTTGGGTGAAGATTTAAAAAAAAAGTACCTTGTCATTAATTTACCTTTCTATATAGGCATGATGAATACCTTCATTTAAGAACAACATTTTTAACATGAGTATAATCGGTAATTGGATTTTTCCACTGAATATCATTGCATCAAACTATTCAATAATTAAAAATACATATTGACTCTAAGTTTCGGGATGAGAGCAGAAATCTGGGATTTATATTTTTTCACTTTATGTAGTACCAATAATTTTTCACTTTCAGGGCCCAAAACTGATGATGGCTTACATATTAAAGGCACCTAGTAGTGATGACATAGATTTGTATTACTTTCATTTTATATAGCTATTGACTGGACATATCCAAAGATCAACTATTATACTATTTCTAACTTGAAAGTAAAGAATAGATCTACTTTTATAAAGGTCATAGAATGTAGATTTTTAAATATATTATACATACCAACTGATGAATTTAAGCCACTTAAATTATTTAGGTAGAAGTAAATGTATGTCTACACTAAAAAGTACCTTACATATTCAACCATATTTATCACACACTAGGTCAGTTTTATGGTGAAATATGATAGGAAACGTTTTTAGTTGATGCATTTTAAACTTCGCTTATTACATACGTTTAATTTTGCTCAATAAACTCATCAGTTCATTATTTCTCATGGGACCAGTTCCTCTCACTTTAGTTCAGAATAGCTTGAATTTTGCACACGTTTGTGCTATTTTCAGGAACCAAGTTGACATAGCCTTATATCAAAGGTTAGCCTTACGTGGAGAGCCTTATTGCACAGATTTTAGAGTATTTAATTTCTAGTATTATTTTTAGAATACAGAATCTCGGGTATTTCTGGGCATAAGGACTTTGAGAAAAGTTCTCTAGTTATAGGTAAAATATGTGAGTGTATTGAGAATGTCTTAACACTTCTGACACTTGTATTTATGTTAACTAAAGTTATACCTCAGTTTTTTTGTTGAAGTTTGTACCGTTATGTGATAAAGTTCACCACTGGAGAAATTGCTATGTATGTATGTGATAACGATACTTGCCTTAAAATAGAGCATTTATGTTTTGCAAACATTCTGTGGTCAGATTGTCCAGTTACTTGTCTTTCTGTGTATCTGGTGAATGAGGGGTAGCTAAAGTCCATGGTGGTAAGAAAGAAGATGAACGTTTTTTTCATTGTTAATAATCTGAACCTGGACTAGGAAGTATTTTTGACATGTAAAGATTTTATGGAACAAATTATAAGCCGGTGGTGTGGGGTTTACTGCTAACGATTGCAAGTGATTGGGTAGACAAAATGTGTAATGCTTTTAACCATTATTTTTATTGACCCTATTCTCAGTGGGCGTGGTGATTCAACTGTGTATATGATCAGTTCTACTACTTCCACTGTGTATACAAAACTACTGCTAATTGTCCTTATCAGTTGCCACTGCTTATGGCATGGAGGAATCAGATGTCCTGTATCAACCAATAGGGAAGGTAATTAGAACCGTCAAAATTGTATTGTAGTTTGGGGTTTAAGGTGATAATTTTATTGTTTGGTAGCTCTTTTAGGAGTGATGGCTTAAATGGACATAATGATGATTTATCTCCTAATAAAAAGATTATTAATATCAGCTCAATTTATGTGGCATATAATTTTGTTTTCTGCTTTAATGTGGGGTAGGTCAAAAGTGCAATCATATGAGTCATAGCCCTTCTTTTTCATCTGTGTGACTTATGTATTTATGTCAGATCTTTAATAGTACCTGTAAATGTATATCAGATATTTAATTAATTGGTGGTTGAAGTTTTTTAGCATCTCGAGTCCTTAAGGAAATATTTTATAAAAATTTAACTTTGTTATGTTATAAATATGTTGTATGTATATCTGGAAAAAAATCTGTACAGCTTGAACATTTGAATAGTTAATAAATTTTGACTTTGCAAACCACCCACAGCTGATATTAAATACAAGTCCTGTCTGTTGAATTGACTTCATTAATTAGTGTAATTCATTCTTAGTGGACTTATTTGCCCTTTGTTCTGCCAGAGCTTCACTTTGCAATAAACTAATGGTGAATGAACCACAACAGGTGTCTCCTGGCTGTGACAGTGCCTCTGCTGGTCACGTGGCTTTGAATCAATCATTTCACCTTCCTCTGACCTGTTTTCACATTCTCTTTTTCTCCCTTTTAACTACTCCTCTTCTCTGTCATAAGAACATAAACCATCTCTGTGAGGTAAGTTCCCAGGTGATGATCCTGGGTACCTGTAGGCATGTAATATGTGTTGCGTTAAAACCTTGGAAAACATATATTCTCACTGCAGCTGCCTGTTTACAGTATGTTCTCAGTGAAAAGGCCACATGACTCTCCCTCCTTCCCTTCATTCCTCCTCTTTCTCCACACCCTTGACTTCCTGCAGGCAGTGAGCTCAGATTTGACATTCTTATACTTCAGTGGCCCTTTAATTTGGACGGTGTTTCATTCCTGCTGCCAGAAATGCCTTGCCTGGCACCACCAGCAGTGGTGGAGTCATCCCCAGGATGGAGGCCAGCAGTGCCTCAGGCTGGGACTTCCTGAGGGCAGAGACCCTGCTGGTCCTGGTCATCTCGGGAGACCCTGACAATGGGCCTCATTGGGAAAGGCACACCCCTCCCGATGTAGATGCCAGGACTTCTGAAGGTAGGAGGTAGGTACCTTCTCAGACAGCTGCTGAACCAGGGTCCAACATTTCTGTTGAGGGTCTCTGCTGAGTGGGGTGGAAAACAGTGTACTCTGCCCAAGTGCTGAGGTGCAGTTCCCATTGATTTATGGCAATTAAAGCCATCGCTTCAAGAGCTGGGCCCAAATTCTAAAGACAGTGGGGAATCACAAGAAATTTGTGTTAATTGCATTTGTGATAGGAGTCCATTCGTCAGAGGCAACACTTATGTGCTGTTAACGAGAGTCATGATTGCTAAGCCACAGGGTTGTTGTTTTTTTAACTAATTATTAGGTTTTTGTTTTCTTTTTTAAGGAAAAATAATAGCAAGTGTCAGCCTGGACAATAATATATGCTTGGATTGTTTTTCACAAATTTAAAAGAATTACAAGCCATTGTGTATGATTGAAAAAAATATTTATTTTTTTTTTATTGAAAATTTTGATACCCAAGAGGATAATGTTTTGGTGGACAACAACCACCCCAGAAATGGGAAGAATTTTCAGAGGTACCTTCCCCCTCTTCTTTCATTGATGTCTCCAGGTGACGATGAAATATCCGTCACTCAGAAGTCGCATCATCTCCAGCCTCTCTGACTCTTCGGCAGGTTCTGTGAGTCTACCTCTTCCTTTGTGTTCGGCTGTGAATACAGGGAGGTTCTAACGAACGTTCGGCCAAAAATGGGTTTTGGCACTTAGCTACTAGAGCAGTGTAACCTTCTCAAGGCCAAGGAATTTTCTGGTGTGTGGGTGGTCCTCCTGTCTGCTAAAAGTGGCGAAGGAAGTGTTTCTACTTGGCTACATTCTGAAGGGTGAGGTGGGGGGTTCTGAGGAGCTGGAGTGGTCCAGGAGAGAGGCACTTGACTTTACCGAGGCAGTGAATTCTTTTATTAGAGTTATGTAGGAGAGGTTGGACACATCTTAAAGAACGAGCCGAGTTTTAAAAATGTATAAAAATAGTGAGAATCCACATGCTGGAGAATATAGAAAACAGGAAGAGAAAAATAAGCACATATTTCCCCCAACAGGGTAACAAGTTACTGTCACCGCGTGGCTTTATTCTCTTCCTCTTGCCTCACTTCTCTCTGAGCTGGGCTCTGGGCACACATGTGGAGGACACACTCTGTCTTTTTTTATTTTTTATTTATTTTTTATTTTATTTATTTTTTACAGAGAGGAAGGGAGAGGGATAGAGAGCCAGAAACATCGAAAAGAGAGAGACATCGACCAGTCGCCTCCTGCACGCCCCCTACTGGGGATATGCCCACAACCACGGTACATGCCCTTGACCGGAATCGAACCTGGGACCCCTCAGTCTGCAAACAGACCCTCTATCCACTGAGCCAAACCGGTTTCGGCACACACTCTCCTTAGAGAGCTCCTGTGGAGAAAAAGGAACGCAGTGATACGACCTGACAGAGGTCTAGGGGCAGGGGAAAGGCGAGGGCTGTCACCTCCCTTAGCTCAGGGGTCCAGGAAGGCGTCCTGGCGGAGCGATGCTTCCTTTCAGTTTGGAGGGACAGACAGGGATTTGGGACTCAGGGTTCAGCACGTACCAAAGCAACAGAGCGTGGCTTGTGCTGGCAATTGCACTTGGTCGGGCAAGGACACAGAGGAGAGTGTGTGAGCGGCGCTCTTGGGGGTGCAGAGGCCAGATTAGGACAGGCCTCCTGTGCCAGCCAAGGAGGCGGGCTCTGTGCTGTGGGCAGGGAGAGCCATTGAAGGACGAAGTCAGGGGCATAGCTGGCAGGGATCTGTCCTGAAGCGGGAATCATTCATTCAACTAAGGTAAGGGTGGAGGGAGAGACTGGGGACAGTGAGGTCATTTAAGAAACTGTTGTGGAGGTCCATCTGGCAGGAGGGAGAGAGGATCCAGTAGCAAAGAGGAAGGACATGGGCAGAGTGAGCAGCTTTTGGTGGGGAAGAGTTAGTTCCATTTGAGACGAGTTACATTTCAGGGGCCTGGGCAGCACCCACATGAAAATATGCAGCAGGCACTATAGTGACTCTGTGCCTTGAGCCTGGGGAGAGCACACTCTAGCTATCCACACGGTCAGGATTTGGGGATCCTTGGCACAGAGCTGAGCTAGAAGCTACTTTGGAAGAGGTTCGGCAGGAAACCCCTCTGAAAGAGAATGCTGAGGGAATGCTAGTAGATGAGGTAGCTGAGCTCAGCTTCAGGAGACTACCCCTCGGGAAAGGGGAGGAAAAGAGGCTGCAGGGCCCAGCAGGGAGGTGGGGGTGTTAACTACCTCCCAACACTCAGGTGAGTGGAAGACTGAACTGCAGTCATCGGATTCAGCAACTGGGAATTTTAGGGGACTTTGGAGAAAGTTACTCTGGTGGCTTAGGACACAGACGCAGGCTATAGGTTTCTTCATACATATGTTTATAAATATAGTGGACATACAGAATGGCTTCAAAATTAGTTTTTTTATTTTTTTAGTTTTAATAATTTATTGATTTTTTACAGAGAGGACGGGAGAGGAATAGAGAGTTAGAAACATCAATGAGAGAGAGATATCGATCAGCCGCCCCCTGCACACCCCCACTGGGGATATGCCCGCAACCAGGATACATGCCCGTGACTGGAATCGAACCTGGGACCTTTCAGTCTGCAGGCCGATGCTCTATCCACTGAGCCAAACCGGTTTCAGCTCAAAATTAGTTTTTAAACTTTTCCCTGTTGTTATTGGATCTCTATAGCCATTACCATATATGTATATGTATATGTATATGTATATGTATATGTATATGTATATGTATATCTATATATCTATATCTATATCTATATCTATATCTATATCTATATCTATATCTATATATCTATATCTATATATCTATCTATATTGATTTCAGAGAGGGGGAGAGGGAGAGAAACATCAATGATGAGAGAGAATCGTTGATCGGCTGCCTCCTGCATGCCCCATACTGAGGATCCAGCCCACAACCCGGGAACAGAACCATGTCCTCCTGTTTTATAGGTTGATGCTCATCCACTGAGCCATGACAGCTGGGCCATAGCCATTACTTTTAATATTTCTTTATGGATGTACCAGAACTTATTTCCTTAGGGTGCAGATGGAATTACTGGGCCAAAGAACCCTGTTTTTATGGCTTTGGAAATACACGGTCACGCTGATTTTCACTTGGGGGTGATGATAATTTGCAGCGACATCATCATCAGCGAACTGATGGCGTCAGGTTCACCAGACCCTCATCAGCGTTATTTTCCCAGTGCAGTCCATGAGCAGCGACTTCTCACTGTGTCAGCGGCCATAATACCTCGGTGCCAATGGCATGTCTCAGAGTCAGTCTCTAGCCGGTCAGATAAAAAATCACACATTGGAGGGCTGGCGGTTTTAAAATGGAGCAAAAACAAACATGAAGTCTGCTGACCATCGCCGTGGGGCTGGCAGCAGCTTTTGTAGTGTGTGATCCCGGTTACCGGCCTCATGTTGCTCAGCCTGTTTGTGGCCTCAGACAATTAGTCCATGTTTTCCAAGGTTCTTTCCAATCCGAAGGTGGTGGGCGATTCAGCTCTGTTCTCCCTTTGCCTCTCCCAGTGCCTCAGAGTGCAGGCCTGTCATTGGCCCCAAATAAACGCCAGGAAATGGGCTGGCCAACGTGGGAGTGTGAAGGTACCATCAATAGAACAATAAGGACTCTGAGTATGATGCTCATTTTTAAAAATCAGAAAAAAAAGGAAATGGAAGCCATCTATATTGCTGTTACTGTACTTCTACCCTGCTTTCCAGCTAACTGCCACTTCTCCTTCAGGGCTTAGTGGACATGTCCCTTTCTCAGAGGGCCTTGTTGAACCTGTAATTGAGTAGGTTCATTAGATCTCCTGTCATCTCATTGGCTCCCTTTATTGTAATCACTCCTGAACTCTATATACTTCATTACAGCAGCCACCTTATGTGGATAATTAATGATTGTATCACCGTTACATAGCACAGAGGCCAGCACGTAATTGGTGCTCAACCGTTGAGAGCATAAACTCAGATAATCCCTTTTTAAAAATATTATGGCGTATTTTCTTCTGTGGTTTTGTTCTGTGTATACATCTGTATACAAGAATGATTTTTCCTTCTAAAAGTGAGATCGGTTTATACTGTCATTTTCTTACTTGTTTTTCACTCTGATTAAGTCATTTTTGCATGGTCGCCTATAGTTTTGTGATGGATCCACTATTCTTCATGCAACAGTCCTTTTTGTTTCTAACGACTCATCTATGAATAATAGCTGGTCTTGGTTAAAGATACAAGCTGGAACTTAGAGGATTTAAATTATTGGTTATTCAAGTGTTTGTTTTTTTAAAATATCAAGTCTTCTAAACGGATCCGTTGTTGGAAAGGTCAGACTGATTTGTCACTTGCATGGTGGCCCCCTGGGGACCCAAATCAAATGATGAAGGAGGAAGGATGATGCCCACCAGCCTTCCCAGGGCCCTTTTACACACACAATGTTGCTTAGTCTTTGCCGAGATCCTGGAAGTTGGGCCTTGTTAACCCCCTTTTTTACAGATACAGACGCTGTCTCGGGTAGTTAATTTGTCCCAAAGCACACTAGTCCTCTGTGTGCTTAAAAAGTAGGCCTTCTGCCGAGACCGGTTTGGCTCAGTGGATAGAGCGTCAGCCTGTGGACTGAAAGGTCCCGGGTTCGATTCCGGTCAAGGGCATGTACCTTGCTTGTGGGCACATCTCCAGTGTGGGGCGTGCAGGAGGCGGCTGATCGATGTCTCTCTCTCATCGATGTTTCTGACTTTCTATCCTTCTCCCTTCCTCTCTGTGAAAAATCAATAAAATATATTAAAAAAAAAAAAAGTAGGCCTTCTAACACTGAATCCTCATCGTATAGGCCCTGCCCAGCTTAGCGTGGGCATCTGTTTGCGATGCCCTGCGGCCTGTGCTGGCCTGGAAGCCGGCTCTGGGATGTGGCTGAGACAACCCTCCGACTATTGTCTCCCCGGTGCTGCCGCTGGTTAGTCGTGAGCGGTTATTTATCCTGCTGCAGCTCTGTCCAACGTGAAATAAACGGGGATCCTTTTCATCAAAAGGGCCGGAAGTTTAAGTTGCACCGAGTGAAAGATGAAGGTAGCTGAGTGCTAGCGCCAGGCTTTTCCAACTCTGCTTTAGCAAAGCTTTGATGCGGAGTTTCCGTTGCCTTGAGCCTAACCTTTTCCAAGGATATGAAGGATATGAAGGAGCACCGTTTGAACTTTATTCGAGTCACCTGGGAACTTCCCCCGGGCTGGGGCTCGGCAGGAATAATGTTACAGAGTTTGCACAGCTGAAACCGCGGTGGCACTTCCAGTGAAAAATCAAGGGCAGTTTACCCAAGGCTAGCGTTTTGCTGCCAGTGAGGAGGCCGACGCTGAGTGTACTATTCTTTAATCACATTTAGACTCAGGGAACGTGGCACCCTAATAAGCTTAAGTTTTGTTCAAAAAGGACTGCTTTACTAATAATCATTAATCATTACGAGCCGTAAAATCTGATACAGAAGAATTAAAGGAGATAAATGGGGTAGTATTATGTGCAAGAGGCTTCATTTAGTTTCATATGGCTTCCTGCAGTGTGTTCAATTTTTAATAAATGCTCTTCATTTATGGGGAATCTGCGGCTGGCTGATTAGGATAGCCACCCTAAGCTTTTACTAATAATTGTTAATATATTTGCATCGATTTATTTTGTTTCATGCTTATCCTTCTTCTTATCAAAAGAAAGCATTTTTAGAGAGAGTGGAAGGGTGGGGGGAGAGACACACAGAGAGAGAAACATCAATGTGAGAGACATCGATTGGTTGCCTCCTATAGATGAGAATGAATGTCAAGTGCCAACTGATCCTTGTCAAACATAAATACCTAAGAACAAACTTAATAAGAAATGTGTAATATCCGTATGGAGAAAGCTAAAATATTGCTGGAGAACATTGTAGGAGACCTGAATAAATGAAAAACATTCCAAGTTCTTGAATCAAAAGACTCAGCAGCGTAAAGAGGTCAAGTCTCTAAGTGAATTTATAGAAGTAATGCACAAGCAATAAAAATGTGAACTCTTATTTGGGCCAGAAGTTGCTGATGCAGTGATTCACATGGAAAAATAAATAAGAATAGTGTGGAAAACAGAAAAAGTATGCTTTAGCCGGTTTGATTCAGTGGATAGAATGTTGGCCCGCAGATTGAAAGGTCCTGGGTTCGATTCTGGTCAAGGACACATACCTTGGTTGCAGACTTGATCCATGCCCTGGTTAGGGAGCATGCAGGAGGTCAGGGAGCCAATTGATGTGTCTCTCACATCTGTGTTTCTTTCCTTCTGTCTTCTTCCTCTCCTTTCCACTCTCTCTGAAAAATCAGTGGAAAAATATTCTTGGGTGAGGATTAAGAACAACAACAACAAAACAAAAACAAAACAAAAAAAAGAAAGAAAATGGAAAATGGAAAAAGTAGATGGATGAATGGGAACTCCAGATCTTAAACTCTCAAACACACAAATTCTCAAAAATGAAATAAATGGAGTATTGATGAGTGACTAGACACAAAGCAATGAAATAGAATTAAAAAATAAAAACATTAAAACACATAACTATTTATGTATGTTAAAAGGATTGTCACAGATCTGAGGGTGGGGAGAGATAGGTCATTCAATAAATCGTAGTGAGACAATCAGGGAGCCATCTGAAAAAAAGCATATACCGCAAAGCTTCAAAGCAGTTAAAGACTGAAGATGAATGTATAACACAAAAGTGTAAAACTGCTAGAAGGAAACATGAAAATTCATTCATAATTGTAGAGTGAAGAAGGTCTTTCCAAATTTGACCACAAAGTTCTGCACAACAGAGAGAGAGAGAGAGAGAGAGAGAGAGGCCACCATAAGCAAATCAAAGTCAAAAGACAAGGGGGAAACCAAAAAAACACTGAATAACAACAAAACCCTGTAAAACACACCAAACATGGAGGGATGCAGATAAAGCAGTGCATTTAGTTGGAAAGAGGAAAGATTGAAAACACCATTCAGTGTTCAGCTTAAGGCTAGAGACTGAACCTAACAAATGCAGATGGGATGAAAGGATCAAGTTAAAGGCACAAATTGAAACAGAAAATAAAAAAGAAAGGGTCTTTGGAAAGATAAAATAGGCAGCTATTTGGCAAACCAATGGCAAAAGGAGAGGAGGCAGAGATAAATAATAGTTGGAAAACAGAGCGCCCATAAATGCATGGATAGTAGAGATTTTGAAAAATCATGGGATGTAATAGCTATAGTGGATTGGCACTCAGCAGTCAGTTCTACCTTATTCAAGTGTATCTTTCTGACTCCAGCGGCTGGAAAGCTGAAAACTATATTTCAGGATAACCATTTGAGAGTATATTAAATTAGTGAATGTATTAAACTAAATTAATCACTAAAATATATTCAAATCAACAGATTATCTTTTTGGTGCCAATTTTCAACCCAGTTTTGCTTAAGGCATTGCATTTCCCGCTTACCATAGAGAGCTTATAAGGAGCACTTTATTATTCTGTGCACACCGTCCATAGTCAAGTATCAGGAGTCTGAGTTACTCTGTTTGCCCATTATTTACCGGCACAGCTCAGCTTTAAAACTGCCATGGAATGTGCTACAAATTGATTGCGCGGAGCAATGCTAAACCCACGCTCAGGTTGGCATAGACAACCTCTTCCGTGTGGCCCAGAGGGGGCACCAACCACCAGACGGAGGCGCTCTGCCCGCTGGGGAGCCTGCAGGCGCTCTCCCTGGCGCGCCTCCTGCTCGCACCCCGGGTGGAAAAGTCTGGGCTGCAGACCCTCTGCGGCTCTTGCTGCAGATGTGCAGATCCTTCCTTCCCTGCAGTCTGGTTCTTATCAAGCCAGCTGATAATTTCATTACACTTGTCAAGACCCTTCCGTCTGGCCTCAGCGCTGATCTTGCCTTGAAGTGTTTCATCTCCAGCAGTTGCTTTCATGTCGGTTGTATAGGATTAAGTGGGTTCTTGGGAGACACGTTGCCTCGCTGCTTGTCATCTTGGGCTTTGTACTTTTCAACTTCCTGGACCGCGCGCTTGATGTCTTCCTTATGGAGAGACCTTGTGATTTAAATAGGTTCCGAAAAGGCAGTTAGCAACCCCGAACGCCCATTTGTGATAACATTTCTCGGCCAAGTAGGAATCAAAGGGGCCTTCTGAACTTGATAAAAAGATATCCGCCGAAGCTGACAGCAGACGTCATTCCCAGTGGTTAAGTTTCAGAAGCGTTTCCACTAACGTCAGGAGCAGGACAAAAACGTGTGATTATTCCTAGTACACAGCAGTGTGCTAGCCGTCATCGTCACACAGTATTACCAGAAAATCTACCAAGCAGTAGAACGAATATGGGTATTTTCAAGGTGGCTGCATTCAAGCTCAATATTTCAAAACAAGCGATACCATTTCTTCGCGTGAGAAATAACCAATTAGGACACATGTAGAAACATAAGAGAGGAGGTAGAAACATTCACCATTAACATTAGGAAGATAAATAAGATACTTAGACATGAAATGCAAACTCCTATTAAAAAAACAATATAAGTGCTTTTTTAAAGGACATGTAAGAATAACGGAATAAATCATGTTTATGGAAGGGAAGACCTCCAGTAATCTTGAAAGAGCAACTCTGTCCAAATGGATCTATAAATTCAATGTGACCCTCACAAAAATTCCCCATAGATTTTTGTGTGCCCCTTTGACAGAAAGTTCTTAAATTCACGTAGAAGATTAATGTCTAGCGTAATTTAAATGGTGGATGTGGTGCAGGAATAAGCAAACAGATGAGTGGATCAGAACGGAGAGACCATAATCAGAGAAGCCAGGTAGTCTGAGGTCGGTATATGATGGATGCGGTCTCACTAATCAGTGGTAAAGTGTGGGTGTTTAATAAATGGTAGTAGGATGGTAGTAGGAAAATTGGTTTTCTGTAAAAAGTAAAAAAAAAAAAAAAAAAGAAAAGAAAACTCCATTCCACACTATACACAAAAAGTAAATTCCAGATGATTTAAAGATCTGAGCATGAAAACAAAACTTTAAAACTATTCAGGAGAAAAGCATTTCTCTTAAAAATAAAGAAAAGAGCCCTAGCCAATTCAGCTCTGTGGATAGAGTGTCGGCCTACGGAATGAAGGGTCCTAGGTTCGATTTCAGTCAAGGGCACATGCCCGTGTTTCAGCCTCAATTCCCAGTAGGAGGCAGCCGATCCAAGATTCTCTCTCATCATTGATGTTTCTATCTCTCCCTCCCTTTCCCTTCCTCTCTGAAATCAATAAAGAACAAATACATTTTTAAAAAATACAGAAAAGAATACAGGTAACATCCAAATGTAAAACTTGTCAAAAAAAGTTTGCCCAGAGTCTGCAGAGCACAGGGGAGCCTTTGTCTGTCTTTTTTGGGCGATCATTGTCTGTGGGACCAGTTGTCAGAAATCCCTTTCTCATTTCTCCAGTAGCTCTGGGATCCTAGCACTAGCAGGACTCCTGAGGGGCTGTCCTGATGCCCCTCTTCTGCCCCAGGTCACATTCGAACCTTCCCCCTACCCCCATTTTCCATTCTCTGCGTGCACGTCTGCAGCCTGTTGGCATCGAGTGAGTCCCCGCCCCTCGCTGGCAGAGCAGAAGGGACAGCCCTCGCTATGAACTATCTTGTCCAAGGCCATTTCAGAATTAATCACCAGCTTCCATGTGTCAAATATACTCGGTGCTTTCAATTGTCATGGGGTTTCCTTTGGAAGCAGATGCTATATTGCTCGGCCTCTTCTTCTGTGTTCTCTGTCCCTAAAGGATTGACTGCTGCTGGAAGATTGTTTATTTCATTTGGGAGGTCGTCATCATTATCAAAGCCATTCTGAGTCTTTCATGATGCTGTGTGCCTCAAAAACTCAGGGTAGAACTTAAGGCTTTTCTTCGGTGGCAGAAGCAAATCCCAGTTCCCTGGCTTTTTCTGGGGGCGGGATGAGGGGAGGGCAACCGGGGGCTGTCATCTCACGTCCAGCTGGAGGTGGAGATGGACCCTCCTAGACTGGGCCAAGCAAAACAAAGGCCGCCAGAATGATGCAGGCAGCCCTGGCAAAGAGCCCTGCTCACAGTCCAAGCCTGAGAGTTATTATCTTGCCTTCATTTGAAAGACAAAATCTGCCTGGTAAGAGTTGTCCTGAGAATCAAATGGAGAACTAGGCATGCAAGTGAACCGTAGGTGCTAAAAGGCCCATACCAATGCAAGGTTTTCTAATACCCAGCACAGTTGGCCATGTCTTCTTCTTCATCTTTTTTTAAAAAAAATATTTTTTATTGTTTTGTTTTTAAAAAAATATATTGTATTGATTTTTTACAGAGAGGAAAGGAGAGGGATAGAGAGTTAGAAACATCGATGAGAGAGAGACATTGATCATCCGCCTCCTGCACACCCCCCACTGAGGATGTGCCGGCAACCAGGATACATGCCCCTGACTGGAATCAAACCCGGGACCCCTCAGTCCTCAGGCCGACCGCTCTAGCCACTGAGCCAAACCGGTTTCTGCCTGTTTTTGTTTTTGTTTTTTTGGAGACAGAAGGAAGGGAGAAGAATGGGAAGATAGAAATATCGATCTCTCAATCAGCTGCCTCCTGCCTGCATGGGGTTTGGTGGGTCCAGGGGTCACTCTCGCCTAGCTTCTTTTCACTGAACAGTATATTCTGGCAACCATCCCACCCCAGCAATTAGTTTTTCCTTGCTGCCTTTTATGGCTGCCCAGTACTCCACCGTGTGACTGTATTTTAGTGTATTCAACCAGTGGACATGTAGGCTCTTTTAAATTTGATGTTATCACAAACAATGCCCCAATGAAAGACCTTGTGTAAATGTCATTTTGAATGGTTACAGAATGTGCCTACATTCACCTGTCCGTCAGTTTTCAAAGCAGTTGCTTTCCCACCAATCCTCCTGCTTTTGGCTCCACCTTCACCATTATTATCCTTAGTCCCTGTTCTGCCAATTTCTGACCTTGGGATGCACTGTAAAGGAGATGCCTGTTTGTTGTTTTTTTCTGTCTACTGCCTCGTAATTCGGTTTTTATTGTTGTGCTTACCTGAGGATATTTTTTCATTGACTGGACTTTTTTTTTGAGGATATTTTTTCATTGACAGGACTTTTTTTTTTTTTTTTTAATGTAAAAGAGAAATAAAATTCTTCAGGTACTGCCTGGCTGGCATGGCTCAGTGGTTGAGTGTCGATCTATGTACCAGCAGGTCATGGTTCGATTCCAGGTCAGGGCACATGCTCAGGTTTTGGGCTTGATCCCTGTTGGGGGGGCATGCGGGAGGCAGCCAATCAATGATTTTTTCTTCAAGATGTTCTATCTTTCTTTACCTTTCCCTTTCTCTCTGAAATCAATAAAATATATTTAAAAAAATTTTCTGGTACTCTTTGCTCTCCTATCCACCCCCTCATTTTATAATAATCCTTTATCACATGCCAATTAATGTTCAAAGTGCTTGGCATATACACTAATTTAATCTTTAAACCACTTACCCAGTGAGGTAGATATTATTATTATCTCTGTCTTACAGATGATCAATGAGGCACAGAGAGATTAACTAACTTGCTTAAAGTCACATAACTAGTAAAAGCTAGTAAACTAGTCAGTCTGGGCTTGGAAGCACTGTGCTATACTGCACGGATGTGGGCAAGGCCACTCCTCACTGATACGTTTGTGCCCTGCCGCCTTAGAATTTGCCACGCACCACAGTAATGGTTACCGGTGACTCAGTATTTCTGGTGAATGATGTACAGGACACAAGGCAGTCTCCCACCTACTTCCTCAACCTCCCCAGTCACCTGTTTCTTGACACCGGTTGATGTGAAGGAAGGAGATCTGGAGTTTCCGGTTGTGACTATCAGGGCTGTGAATGGAGGCCCAAGAAGAAGCAGAAAGGAACCAGGTGACTGGGAAGGGCAGGGAACATGGACCAAGAGCAGACCTCCCTAAGTACCTTAGAGCAGTGGTTCTTCACATTTCCGATGTCGAGACCCTTTCATACAGTTCCTCATGTTGTGGTGACCCCCACCCATAAAATTATTTTCGTTGCCACTTCATAACTGTAATTTTGCGACTGTTAATTGTTAATGAATCATAATGTAAATATCTATGTTTTCTGATGGTCTTAAGCGACCTTTCTAGCGACCCAGAGGTTGAGAATTGCTGCTGTAGAGCCTAAGAACATCGGAAAACACAGATATTTGCATTATCATTCATGACAGTAGCAAAATTACAGTTATGAAGAAGCAACAAAAATAATTTTATGGGTGGGGGTCACCACAACATGAGGAACTTATTAAAGGGTGGAAGCATTCGAAAGGTGGAGAACCACTGTATTAAAAGAAGGCGGCAGAGAGACACATTTGTGTTCATGTCTATAAAGCATTTTTCAAAAATATACTGTTACTGATTTCAGAGAGGAAGGGAGACGGGGGAAAAAGAGATAGAAACATCAATGATGAGAGAGAATCATTGATTGGCTGCCTCCTTCACGCCCCCTACTGGGGATTGAGTCCATACTTAGGGCATGTGCCCTTTACCGGAGTTAAACCCAGGACCCTTCAGTCCACAGGCCAACACTCTGTCCACGGAGCCAAACTAGCCAGGGCTATAAAGCATGTTCAACATTTAGCATCATTTCCTGAGGACCGGTTCCCAGGCGTGGGTTTTGGTACATCTTGTCTTCATTTGAATTAAGTCAATGAAAGAATTGTTTAGCCAATTTCAGATGCTCTACTCCCTCTGCATAAAGCGATCCCCACAAATGCTGTATTACCCCTGGTAGGTAAAAGTAGGAGCCAAATTTACTAGCAAGCGTTCTTGGCTTCATAAAGCCATCTTTATTGATTCAGTTAATCAAAGGCATGAGATGTAAAGTGTTAAAAAGAGACACTCGCTCCTTTGATTCATGAGGAGGCCCAGGGTACCGCTTGCTTAGGAAGCTGGAGCTAGAAATTTGGGACATTCCAGTTGCTGCCTTATCTCTCTGGACCTTCAATGCTTGGGCATCAGTTCCAGAACTGGGTCCCTAAGCAGACTGTAAGCAGGCCTCCCTGAAGGACCCCTTTGCCAGCTAGAAGAAGTGCTTGGGGCTGAGGGTGAGCTCGGCCTAATGCCTAATTAGCTGAGAGTTAGGGGGGCTGAGCCGGGTGAGTCAGTTTGCCTTGGGTCCGTGGGCAGCTCTCAGGGACTTACCCCTGTTCACAGAGGAGCGTGGATGGGGAAAGCTCCTTGGCGAGGGACGGGGAGGTGGGGGGTGCACCATGAGGAGGGTCAGGATTAACAACACTATTTTAGAGACGCTTTCCTGCTTTAACTTCCCCTCATTTTTAAGAAAAACACAAAAGACGGTGAAGCAAATGAACCCTACGTTTGGAATGCAGAGCTGGCCTGCAGAGCCACATCTGGTGTAGCTGCCCTGAGAGAAAACAGTCCTAGCAGCTCTCACCAGGAGAGGCCTTTCTAGAAGATTCCCCAGGAGAATCAAGAGCCCCGAGCCCACACCGTGTCTTTGAATGAGGGGGATGGTGAGGGCTTGGGGGAAATCCTAACCCCAAACTGGACTGCCCCCAGCAGCCTTGCTGCAAAAAAGAGTCCAAATTGGACTCGCAGAGAAAAATGGGAGAAAATGAACAGAGAAGTGACTCCAGCATGCTTGCAGACAGGTAACTGGGCCTGCACATGCTGGCTGACAGCTGTTCTCCTAACGCACTGCATGCTCGTTCTGTTTTTCAGCATCCAAAAGCAACGGGCTTTCCCCAGGAAAGAACCACAATTTTCAAATAGACGAAAGCGGCTCCCCCAACCAGAAAGAACAGCCTTATTCGGGGGAACATGACAAATAGCCCAGCAGCCTGTTCCCTCCGCTTTTTTTTTATTCTCTCCCTCCTGGTCATTCTGTCTTTCACGACTTCTCCTTCCTTCCTCCACGCTGCCCCCGGGGACGGGGTCACGGAGCAATCAGAGCTCTGTCCAGGAACAGAGCCCGGTTCCGCATTAAGAAGAGGACATCGTAGAGCCGTGGAAAATGAGGCAAATCACTCACCGGAGACGGCTCAGAACACATCATTCCCCGCGCTCCGCACCCACCGTCCACAAACGAGTCCAGAGCCCTTCTCCAGGAGCTTAAAAGATTTTACTCCTAATCCATTTTTTCCTCCCCGGGCTTTGGAAATATGGCTCTCTAATTTGATGATTACAGGAGATGAGCAAAAGAATGAGCTAAATAAGAGAGCCTCAGCCTGCTTCGTAACGAAGGGCCAAGTTTTCCAAATAAAGAGCAAAATCCAATTGTGGGGCTGTTTGTGTTCCTGCATGATGCTGGTGCGAGAGACCCTGCGGGAACGCAGGCATGTCCTTCCTTTCCCGCACAAAGACCTTCCTCTGGGCTCTTGACGGAGTTTGGGGGAAGAGACCACAACGGCCAGCTTCTCTAATTGCTCTCGCCGCCTGTTCCACAGGAGCCCAGCCGGTGGAACAAGCCAGACCCTGAAGCCATGAGCAAGAGCTGCTGGTTAGCGTTAGACTGGCCAGCTCCCAACACACCAGGGACGCTCCTGCAGTCAACAAAAAGGGAGATCTAAAAAGCGCTGCCACTCAGAACACAATGTGGCGTCCTGGACTGAATCCTGGAGGAGTGAGAGGAGCTCAGTGGGGAAGTGGTGATGTGTGAATAAGGCCTGCAGGTTGGTTAGTAGTAATATGCTGATGTCAATTTCTTAGTTTTGACAAAGGCACCCTGATGCGGGATAATATGTTCATATTAGGAGACACTGGGTGAAGGGCGTGTAGACACCCTCTGTGTTCAGAGCTGCCATTGCAGCTTTTCTGTAGATGTACATTTACTCTAAAATAATTATTATTATTTTGTAATAATATATTTTATTGATTTTTCACGGAGAGGAAGGGAGAGGAACAGAAAGTTAGAAACATCGATGAGAGACATCCATCAGCCGCCTCCTGCACGCCCCCTACTGGGCATGTGCCCACAACCAATGTACATGCCCTGAAACGGAATCGAACCTGGGACGTTTCAGTCCGCAAGCCGATGCTCTATCCACTGAGCCAAACCGGTTTCGGCTATTTTATTTTATTTTTTTGAAGTGATTCTGCATTTTCCTTTGGGTACAAATGAGTACAAACGTTTGGACACAACTCATAAAGGGCTTTAGAAGTATGAATGCCCTGTCCTTTCATCCCTAGGAATTTGTCCTGAGGAACTAATCAAAGGTGCTCATCTCAGCTCTCTGTAACAGGGAAAGTTGGCTATGAACTACGAGGCCAAAATTAGAGACCACAGGAACCATGATGTAGCCACACCATTACTAAAAGCAATGTTGGAGAAGTAAGTTTGACAATGTGGAAAGTCGTCACTATATATTGTTGAGTGAAAAAAGTCAGTTTGCAAAATATGCCACATGGTGCATTTCTCCCCCCGCCCCCCGCCCCAACTCCTCTCTTAAATCTGTGTGCTTAGAAGAAAGTATAATGAGTGGTTTTCTCTAGTTGGGTGAGATTGTGGGTGCTACGACTGAACTGTGTCCCCCTCAAATTCATATGTTGAAGCCCTAACTCCCATGATGACCATCCATTTAGGGACAGGGACTTTAGGAAGGTAATTGAGGTTAATGAGGCTGTAAGAACAGGATCCTAATCCTAAAGGGTAGGTGACCTTTTAAACAGAGGAAGAGAGAGCTCTCTCCACTCACACGTATCAAGGACGAGCCATGTGAGCCACGATTAGAAGATGGCTGTCTGCAAGCCAAGAAGGGAGCTTGCACCAGGACCTAACCCGACCTGCTGGCGCTCTGATCCCAGACTTTCAACCCCCCAACTGTGAGAATACATACATTTCTGTCGTTTCAGCCACCCAGTCTACAGTATTTTTTTATGACAGCCTGAGCTAAGACGGGATATTCTAAATTTTATTGTGTTTTTTTTTCTGCCTTGCTTTTCTGTAGTGAATATGAATTGCTTTATTATTTGAAGAACAATAAATGTGAACATTTTATTCATAGGGCTTCACTTCACTGTCGACAGAAAGAAACACAACTCCCTGGGTCTCCTGCAGGAACAGTCTCTGAGAGGGGACAATAAAATCATCCTGAGGTCTCATCCATCATGGAGTCATCCTGTATTAGGCTCCTTGTACCCCAGGTCCTCAGGGAGGCCATGGACTCCTTCATTCCTGTCATAGTCAGCAATTTATAGTTAACTCTGACATGACTTACACTTTAAAATGCACGTCTGGCCTGGTTGGTGAGGTGTGGCTCAGTGGTTGAGTGTCAACCCATGCATGAACCAGCAGGTCACAGTTTGATTATCAGTCAGGGCACATTCCCCAGGTTGCGGGCTTGATCCCTAGGGGAGGGTGGGGGGGAAGGGTGTGCAAGAGGCAGCCGCTCAATGTTACTCCTTCATCATTGATGTTTCTATCTCTCCTTCCTTCTCTGAAATCAATGAAAATATTTTTATTTTTATTTTTTTTTAAATATATTTCATTGATTTTTTTTTACAGAGAGGAAAGGAGAAGGATAGAGAATTAGAAACATCGATGAGAGAGAGACATCGATCAGCCGCCTCCTGCATGCCCCTACTGGGGATGTGCCCACAATCAAGATACATGCCCTCGCCAAAACCGGTTTGGCTCAGTGGATAGATTCCGGTCAAGGGCATGTACCTTGGTTGTGAGCACATCCCCAGTGGGGGATGTGCAGGAGGCAGCTAATCGATGTTTCTCTCTCATCCATGTTTCTAACTCTCTATCCCTCTCCCTTCCTCTCTGGAAAAAATCAATTATATATATATATAAAAGATACATGCCCTTGACCAGAATCAAACCTGGGACCTTTCAGTCGCAGGTCGAACCTCTATCCACCAAGCCAAACCGGTTTCGGCAGTAAAAATATATTTAAAAATAAATAAATAAGATGCACATCTGTGTATGTTCATTTAGCTGGCTGCCATAGTAGTAAGCGAGGCAGGCCATCCTGCTTCTGGTTTGGGGAGGTGCGAGACTTGTCCAAGGACTCATGTGCCTAATGGTGGTGGAGCCGGGACTAGAACCCAGGCTCTGGCCTGCAAGACCAATCAATGCTCATCTCTGAGAGCAGTGACGGCCTGTCCAGCTCTTCCCTTGGCAGCCGTCCTGGGCCCCAGCATGAGGAGGATTCAGAGAGCTGTCTCAGTCCCGCAGACTCCACCCAAGCAAAGGCTGGTCCTCAGAAACCTCATGTTGGACATAGAGAGTTGTTGCATTCTCCCGCGTCCATGCCACCCACGAGCTATTTCCGGATCATGTGTTTCCTGGAACTTCAAAGGCTGAGCAGGCTATGATGGTCCTCAGCAGCCAGCCAGCCTTGCTCCTCTCCACACACCCTGCTGGCTTCCTTGAAACCCTCCAGCACGTTGCTTACCCTGGGACTTCCTGCACCACCATGTTCCAGGTCGCCTGTTTGCCTGTGGAGCCCATGTGTGTCTTCCCAGTCCAGCTCAGATGCCTCAGCCTCCATGAAGCTTTCCTGCATCCCGGCCAGGGGAGGGGTTCCCTCTGCTGCCTCACAGCCCGGGGCCTCGGCCCTGCCTCCCCCGCCTTGTGTCTTAGTGGGTTGACTAGCGCCGCCCATGTGTGTGTACGTTCCTTGAGGGTAAGGACTGAGTCTTTGGTCAGCATCTCAAGGGTAGCTCTCGTGACCTTCATTCTGACACCCCCAGAGCCTACCTTGTGCAAATCCTTGGTAAAGAGGATTTCTTCTTTGGGGTCAAATTTGTCCCTCTCCGCTGTGTGACACGTAGGACCTGGCCAACACATCTTTGTTGAATTGAGCTGAGGAAGGAAGGGAGGGAGGGAGGGAGGGAGGGAGGAAGACAAGTATTAGGGAGGTATTTGTTCCCTCAGTTGTTTACAAGCAATAGCAGAGGCCTGACGTTAGAGATGACAGCCGGCAGGCCCGCTGACAGCCCCGGTGTCCCAGCTCTGGGAGGGGCCTCAGCAGCCTTGCTGGGGACCACACTCCCGAAGCTCCCACACTGGCCAGGCTGGCATCTTGCAGAGCTGGGAGGCAGAGAGCCGGGGGAGAGGAAGGCTGGGAGGAGCAGCCGGCTGCTGTATTTTTGAGAGGGAAGCTTTTCAGTGTAAGGTTTATGACACGCTCCTCCAACATTCCCTCTCGTAAAGCCAGGCATAGAATCGTTAATGGCGGTTTTTCATTTGGACAGTCCCTTTCCCCTGAACCATTCTGAGGCTTAATGACCAGTGAGGCGATTGATGGCTGGAGAGGTTGGTCTAATAACTATTTTTTATTTTGTGTTTTTTTTGTTGTTGTTGTTGATCTTCACCTTGCAGCCCAGGTACGTGCCCTTGACCGGGAATTGAATCCATGACCCTTTGGTACCCGTCGGACTCTCTAACCACTGAGCACACCATCCAGGGCTCTAATAACTATTTTTTGTAAAATGAAAGAAAACAGCCCCCAAGGACAGGAGGTCCAGAGTCGGACCAGAACTGGATTCACCTCCAATGTGCAGTTCTAGGGAACCCTCAAGGCTGCTGTGGGCTGGAGGTCTAAAAGCTGTTGCCATGGATTTAAGAACCGAGAAGCACTGTGGGGTGCCTTAGCCTGGTCAGGTAGTACAGTGGTTAGAGCACCGTTCCACTACACCAAGGTTGCAGGTTCGTTCCTTGGCCAGGGTACATACAAGAAGCAACCAATGAATGCATAAATAAGTGGAACACCACATCAATGTCTCTCTCCCTCTTTCTCTCTCTCCCTCTCAAGTCAATAAATCAAAATGAAAAAAGAAAAAGAAGCATTGTGGTGTGCCTTATACCAAGTCCTCAGGCCTTTGCCTGTCCTTGGGGCTGTCTGTCCCCAGAGAGGAAAGCCCAGGAGGACAGCTCACTAGTCTGCGTGGGACTCTGTGGGACACCTTACCCCGCAGTACAGGCACTCTGGGTGGCATTGCCATTGGTATAAAAGCTCAGTCCATCCCCAGCCCTTTATTGGTTTCCCCTGAACGACCGGCTTGGTGGCCAGGATTCTGGGTTTATGAAACCAGGGGAGCTAACCACGGCTCAGGGATTTCAGACTCCGTTTATCTGACCAATTGGCTCCCAGATGGCCGTGGAGAAGACAAAGGGGCTTAGGTCACCAAGAGGTGACCAGAGTCCCCAGAGACAGGGGAAGGGGCCTGAGGCCGGAGAGGGGGCTTGGGGTGTGGCTTCCAGCCTGCCTCCTCCAAGGACAGACACGGGGCCATGGCAGACCCACCGGAGTTCACCTTTAGCACCGCCTCTTGATTTCCAGGCCAACCTGCCCACCTTCCCTCTCAAAGCCTGCCACGGACTATGGCTGCACACCTCGAGGCTGTAGGGAAAAGTCATTTATTCTAAAAATAGGAAGATCCTTTTTTGAAGACTGCAGTGCATCTCTCCCCCTACTTCCCCTCCACCCCTGCCTCGCCCAGGGCGCAGGTCATGGAACAAAGGCGGGTCTTTGGGCTCTATTTTAGGCCATCGATCTGGCCCTTAGAAACTCCACTGAGGACAAGAGTGACCCGGTCACAAAAACATACTCATGCGGCTGAAGAAAACGTGTGCTTTTGTTTTCTGAGCAGAGGTCGTGTGAAGCAATGAGTGTGCTTTCCCCCTTTGGATGGTTGTGAATATGATGTAGTTCCTTTGGAAAAATCCTAAGGGCCCAAGCAGCTCGAAGAATGACAGACTTTCCTCTCGCCAGTCAAATCAGGTAAAACAACCATCCGGCACTGGTTGAGGACGGGTACCGGCCGTCGCTGCTGGAAGATAATGAGGAGGTAACGTCTCTGGCAGAGGAAGTTGGCAGAGCGGAGTGGTCTTCCACGGCTCGCAGAGGCGGCGTGCTGGTGCTGGGAGGGGGGAGGGGAGCAAACCCCTCAGTGGAGGTGGATGTGGAGGCAGAGCCCACTATTCCTTGCCGCTGAGGAGATCAGCCTGCAGCGATATTCTGCCAACGGCGAGTCCCACCAAATGTCCATC
>PVJN01028982.1:0-26787 GCA_004026805.1 Lasiurus borealis | reverse complement strand
GCAACTCCAAAAACCACGTGGTCTGACGAGCTGTAACCTTCACAAACCTACAAATGGCTGAGTGCTTCGGCCTAAGTCGGGTGAGAATTAAATATTCGGTTTGAAATGGTTGGCCAGCTTTCTTTGTGTGTTTCTCCTGTCCTTCTAACTACCTTCAAAATTAAGGAATGTTGATGTCAGAAGACGAATAACCCTTAGCTGAGGTGTTGTTATTTAAAGATTTACCTAAATTATTTCAATCACATTGTCTTCCTCCAAAAATATTTGGTCTTAAGGTAAAAAGCACTTACCCCGCTTCATGCAACGCATTGGGCATCGTCTATTGCAGATGCTCCTCCTTACCAGCTGGTTCAGGTGTGAGTCCTGGGAAGAGAAGGACCACAGGCTGGGGCCAAAGTTGCTGTCTGTACAAACTCGGGGTGCGGGAAATGTGGGATCTGGCAGGGTCCACTCGGTGATGTGCAGTGGGTGATGCGCAGTGGGCAGTGTGCAGTAGTGGAGGGCAGGGCCCTGGGAGAACTAGCAGCTGCGGTGGAAGAGCCAGAGGCAGCACCTTTGGCATTGACATCCACAGCCAATTAGTGACTACAGGTGTGATCACTCCTCCTCATCCTTCTCTCTCCCTCCGCTACTCCTCACTGCCACAGCAAGTCCCCATTCACAGGCAGCCCGTGCACGCGCCATTCGTGAGCTCATTGTCCGACATCCCTGGGGTCACCCAGAAATGCCTGGGAAGTGAAATGGGTTCAGGTTATACAGGAAGAGCAAGAGCCAGTGAAATCCGAATGACACCAGCTGGCATCTTATTTGGTTGCAGGTTCTCAAGTTGGACCCTAAGGTGACAGATACGGTCAAAATTATTCTTGAATATCCCTTCAATTGCCCAGACAGTACTCTACAGTCTATTGGATCATTTGTGTTTTTTTTTTTTTAACTAAATGGCAAATTAAACGGCATTTACCATAGAATCAATCACTTGCATACAAAATATAATTCTGCAAAATTGCGAATGGTCCTAAAAGAAGTTCATCGTGGAAGGAAGGTCATAGGTATGCATGAAACAGCTGCTGTGGTCCTCACCCGGTGACCCCATTAAATTACAGTCTGGGGAGCTGCGGAAATGCAAATTTCAGGAGAAACGGGTCCTAGACTGGAAACCAAAGCCTCTTGCTGGACTAAATTGTAAGCATGAAAATCCCAACCTGAAAGGTTTTTTGTGTTTCCAAGATTTCGTGTGCCAAGTCAAGTCCTCTCCCTGCTATCTTCCTCCATGACTCTGTACCCTCTGATGGACATGGTGTGGATAGCAGTGGGCATATGGTGCGAGAGCAAACAGTAGGTTCAGAATGCCAAGTGTCAGCACAGTTCTGCGGGCTGTGGGGGCCAGAAATGAAGTGTGGGGGCCTTACCGTTAGCCTAGGTGCCGAATCTTCCAAAATTCCTCGCTGCACTTGTCTTCCTTTGTATCCGTCCATCGGCCCTCCTTTCCACCTTGAACTCCAGGCTGGCTATGGAGAGACAGAGGAAGCCTATGAGCTGGGCCATAGAGAAAGGGCAAAAGTAGAGCCACGGGCATTCTGAGGAGTAGGAGACCCATAGGAAGTGCCACTAAAATGTTAGCACCTGCACCTTGAAATGAAGATAAAACTCAACTGATGTCATGGGTCAGTAGGAAGCCTCTCCAAAATGTTCCAAAATTGGGGAGCGGATGGAGTAAGAAGAGTTATACCCTCATGATGGGCTCTGGAATGTTGGGGGTGATGGAGGCTCAGGCTAGAAAAATTCTTAATTCACTTCCAAGTTCTAATTGTCCTCAAGAGCCCAATTCCTATCTTACTCTTTGGTTTCCTCATATTGTGAATCTATTTGGGGAAGAATAATTAGGAAAAAAAAAAGAGGAAGAGCAATTGAGGAGAAGCAAAAGGCAGCAAAGACAGATTTCTCACTGAAGTGTAAGCTAAGTACATCTCTTGTGTGATGTTCTTCACCAAATCCCAAACCCTATTTTAATTGTGAGAAAAACACATGACAATCCCTAAGTGAGGAACAATCTACAAAACACTTGACCAACACCCACCAAACCGTTTCAAGGTCATAGGAAAGAGTGGGAGACGGAGATACCAACCCAGATGGAATGAGACTAAAGAGACAGGACAACTGAGTGTGATATGGGACCCAGGGAGAGAAAAAGGACATGAGTGGGAAAACCAGTGAAACCCAAGTAATCTGCAGTTTAGCCAAGAGTAATGGTGTGAGAGAGTGGGAATTTTTGAGCATGCCCCATTTCAGAGAGGCCGTGTACTATCACCCAAATAGGATTGTCAGTGCTGACACCAGGCCAGGCCTTGAGATATGGTCTCGTGGCCCCTTCCCAGCACATAGGTCTTCTTTCATAGAACACTGTCAGCTTTCTGAAGAACAGGATGACCCTGTGAACAACATGGTTGTCAATGGCATGACTCTGACTCTGCTTGGGAAAGACTGTTTTGTCTTGGGTTGCTTGTTCTGCAAAAGCAGGATGTGGTAAATGTGCTTAAAAGTGGTCCTGCACAAAGGGTTGCAGCTGCTCTCTGGACAGAGAAAGGCAGAGCAGTCGCTGGTCAGCTGGTTGGCGGCCGACTGGCTAGCTAATAAAAGCTCCCTAAATTTTAATTTGGTCTGGACTTCAACGGTCGTTCACTCGCGTTCGCTCCACAACAATGGGAGACTAGCAGACATGCTCATTTTATTCCCACATTGCGAAAAGAAAAGTGAGACTTGGAGAAAGTAAGCAACTTGCTGAGGCCAATGATGGGGAAGTGGGTAGGGCCAGGACTACCACTGAATTCCATTAGCTCCCAGCTCTCCGTACGGTCCACTCTTCCAGGCTGGCCAATTACTAATGCATTCCACCCACGCCTACCACGCACAAGCCCACCATCTTTAAGCGTTATTGATATCTCCTAGCGAGGATGCTTTGAGCAGGAGTTGGGCCTACAGAGAGAGCCACCCAGGAATGAGTAAAAGCCTGACTTGCAGTGGCTGAACTGCTGGGAATTGTGATGTCCTGATGAATGAAATGAGTTCCTGATGGGACTCATATCCCTTCAGTTGACACAGATGGACATAAACTGCTTCCAGAATCGTGTTCATCAAAAGCCTTTTCCACCGAACAAATAACACGATGTACCCTCCATGTGCTTTTAAAGGCCAAGAGCCACTATTGATTTCCAGAGATCAATGAGCAGATGGCCATGTAGCAGCATTCAACGCATCCACAGTCAAAGTCAGAAAGTCCAGGTACTAGTAAGAGTTGAATGTGGGTCAGTGGTTCCAAGTATACGGGGTCTTTATTTTTCTACTTGATTATTAACCATGCAATGAACACACTCTCTCTCACTCTTAGAATGCAAAAAATTAATTGATAGAAACAATGGTTGAATAGTTCTATCTACATTGCTTATTTGTGAATGAAGTATGTTTTTCGTTCATCCTTGCAATTCAGGGCTTAGATGAATAAATGCCACTCATTCACTCAGTCAAAAACATTTACCAAGCACCTATTTATGTGCTGAGTAGGAAAGGGTAGGAAAAGTCGGGGTAATTAAGGCAGTTTCTTCCCACAAGAGGTTTACAAGTTGAAGAGCTTTAGACATGAGAGAGAAGTATAATACAGAGAAATCAAGGCTCCTCCTTTTTAGGGAGCCTTGAGAAAGAGAGAAGAAACAGCTTGGCTTGGGGTACCAGGTAGAGTTTCACTGAGAAGACGCTTGTGTCAATTTTGAAAGAAGAGCGAGTTTTCCGAGTAGAGCAAGGGCAGTCCAAGTACCATCAACGTGGAAGATTAAAGGAATGTGTGTGCTGCACACATTCAACTAAGCATGGCCTGTGGATGGAACATTCATTCACTAACGACCACTCGAAGGGTGGAGGAGTCTTGGGGTGTCAAGCTGTGCATGCTGAGCAAGGCCTATATCCCACAGAAGACAAGTGTGGCAAATCCCAAGCAGGAGGCAAAAAACAACAACAACAAAAAATGGCACAGGGATGTCGTTACATGTTAGAGCCTTGGCTGACTCTGCACCCAAATGGGCACCATAACCTGTGGATGCACGGTCTGGACTCTCACCTTGAGGCAAGGCCAGCCAGAGCCCTTGACCTCCTACCCCTAAAGGACACCGACCCATTCATCTGCCCATAACCTTCTTTTTTTCTCATTATTCTCACTTCCCTTTTTCATGTTTGAGCATCTGACCTCAAATTCTTCCCTCTAGTAAATTTTTTTTTTTTCTTCAGGAAAGAACACAAAACATTCACCTCTTCCCTGACTTCTCTCTGTCAGCCTGAAATTCCTGGGACTGAAACTCGCATGATGCTTCTCCCTCCCTGCCAAATGCACCCCTTCCTGCCAACAAAGGGAAGCCAGGAGCCCCATCCACTCTTGGCCTGCTCCTCCAAAAGCACCGGAAGGTCCAGATTCCCCCGTTCCCCTCCCATGTTGCAAACCTGGAGTCCGTGGATACGCATCCCCTATTAGAGAAGAAAAACATTGCATTCCTAATGGCAGTCAGCAGGAGGCAGGGGCTCTTCCAGCGTAATGACTTGCAAATCAAAAGCATGACACCCCAAATGCCCCCTTTGAAACTCCTTCCCATCAGCCTCGATGCCCTCGCAGCGTTCCCGCTATAGTATTTGGCGACCAGAGCCATAGCCTTCGCTGTGCATTTTTAGAATGTGGGAGGAGGAGCTGTCCGGTGATCCCAGGGCATGTGTTTTTGATTCTCCTAAGATTATGGATACCAAAGGAATAAAAATGGAAATCACTACTGCCAAGATATGAAAGAAAGTTTGCATAGTAAAATAATTTAAACCTCACATTTGGACCCAATAAGGCCAATGGAACGTGTGTGTTGTGTGTGTGTGTGTTTTTTTTTCCATATTTTGGGAAAATGTGCATTTTCTTCACATTAAGTGGTACCAATAAAAAATAATGATTCTCACTCCGTTTATTTCTATAAATGAGATCGGCTTATAGGTTTCCAGGACATGGTTTTGTATCAAGCTATATGGCAAACACCTGGGCATAAAACACACGCAGCTAGGCGCTGGCATGGGGGAGAAACCGGTCACCGGGCCTCGCTTCTACATGTAGAGCAAAGGTCCACTGAAAGTGGTTCATAGTCTTAGTCCTCTCTATCTGCCCAGAACCGGTCACAGCAGCAGCGTGTGGAGCTGCACCAGCACAGCCAGGAATCTCCTCCCAGATCCGCAGGGCGACCGTTTCCCGCTTAGAAACCGGGTGAGTCTGCCTCACTTGCTGGGAAGGACATTTGACTCATCCCGGAATCCGATCAGGAAACAGAAGAGCAAATAGTGAGGGAGGATTTGAAAACATTTTTACGTAGAATTCACGTGTGGATACAGTAATGGAGGGGGAATCTAGCCAATGAGAATGTGTCCCTGGACATATTTAAAAATGGCTATTGATTGAGAAGATAGAGACATGGAGACAAAGAATGGACAACAGGGGACAAGAGAGAGAAGAAAGAGAGATTTAAAAAATGGGAGAGACGGTAGAGGTTAAAGTAACCATTGGATCTAGAGCTCATCATTTAAAGAAAAAAATTTTTTTTTTTTTTTTTTAATGCAGAAGGTCTTGATCCAGCGCTGAAGTCAGCCGAGAACGATGGGCGGAGCACCAAGTCAGGCCGGAGTGATGGTTTGGAGCTGGTGATGGTCCAGGTCCCGCTGCTGCCGTAATTGGTGCGCACAGGCTACAGCGATCAAACGTGATGAATCCCTTCCTTCCCCATCTCCCGGGCCTGCGGGGAGGCTCGTGGAGAGATGAATGGGAGGGAACGGCGACTGAGTGTAAAATACTCCACACATGGCGTGCGGAAGGTGCAAAGGGTGCGAGGCGGTAAATTATTTATCCTCCTCCGGCTCCCGTGTCAGCGGCGTGTAAGTCTTCGTGTTCTGCGGCAGCTGAGACCCCGTCCACGGAGATTTAAAGATGATTACCTGCAATCCCTATCTCCCAAACAGTAGGAAACCCAGCATCCTTCCCAACCTCCCAGCGGACTCTTAGGGGGGATTATGTCTGTCTCTGTTTCTTCTAACTCCAATTTCCTGCTTGCCGAATCCTCCAGCCCTGATCCGGTTTTCATCTTCTGGGGATGTTGGGGTCTCTTAGTCCGTTACCGGGGCCAGCACAGCTTCTGATATTCCTCCTAGAGAGTACGATGAACATGACTGGACTATTACTGGGGATTTGAGCCAACAACTAGAATGAAACGCCAGTGGTTCCCTTGTTAATAATCACTGGCTCTTCTGGGCACCAGAAACCCACCGCTGGTCAGCTCTGCACAAACAGCTCCCATTGCACCGCCATTCAAACCAGCTCTTCCTTGCTCTTGAAGATGGAGAATCTCAACCTGGCTACACATTAGAATCTTCTGGAAAGTTTTGTGTTTTTTTTAAATACCGATGCCCAGAACCTATGGCAGACCAATGATGTCTGAGGCTCTGGAACTGGAGCACACACATGCCTGTTTTCCCCAAACTCCTAATGTGTAAGCAACATCAAACACCATGTCATCTAGCTCCTCTATGCCATGTCCTGGGGCAAGCTCACCTTCCTACTCAAAAAGTCACCAAGGTATTTTGCTGCACAAAAGACAGTTCTCTCCATGAGAGAAGGACTGCCAGTTTTGTTTTTGTTTTTGTGGGGTTTTTTTTAATATATTTTATTGATTTTTCACAGAGAGGAAGGGAGAGAGATAGAAAGTCAGAAACATCGATGAGAGAGAGACATTGATCAGCCGCCTCCTGCACACCCCACAGTGGAGATGTGCCCGCAAGCAAGGTACATGCCCCTGACCGGAATCAAACCTGGGACTTTTCAGTCCGCAGGCCAGCGCTCTATCCACTGAGCCAAACCAGTCTCGGCAGGACTGCCAGTTGTTTAACTGAACATTATCTTTTCCTGCCACAATTATTATCTTAAGGCATTTTCCAGCAATTCACGCTTTATGATGCAAAGGGTGGGATCCTCCCCAACATGAGCATTTCGAGACAAGTCCCTTGCTCTCCTGTCCTGGCTCACTTCCCCAGATCACAGAGTGACAGTGGGGACAGAAAAGAAACCAAGGAATCCGCACAACTGAACCTGATTCTTTGTTGAGAGACTTGACGGCAGGTAGACATTCAAAACCAAAATGGGAAGCTGGCACTATCTTGGAATCACGTGGACAGAATTATTCTCAATCTCAGTGACACACACACACACACACACACACACACACACGAGCCCGATGGTGGTGTTTGGTTTGGTTTTAAAAATAATAAGTTTATTTCCTGAAATTTTCAGGAAATTTATAGTCTGTGGAGCCATGTTCCACATATAACCTCCCCAGTATAATACAGAGAATATTATAACTTGGTCCTCCTAATAACTCTGTGAAGAAAAGTAAGCAAGGCAGGAATTATTATTCCTTTTCCCAGCAGCATAAATTCACACTCAGAGAGGATAAGTGACTTTCCCGAAGCCACACTGCTGGGCTGTGGCAGAGCTGCCGCTTCAAACAGCCCTCATCTTAGTGCTCCTGCTGCTACAACAAAGCACCACAAACCGGGAGGCTTATAAACAACAGATGTTTACTTCCCACAGTTCTGAAGACTGTAATTCTGAGATCGGGATACCGGCATAATTGAGCTCTGTTGTAGACTGAGACTTCTCATTGTGTCCTCATATAGGGAAAGCAGAGAGCAGCAAGCTCTCCGATGACTCTTGTAAGGGCACTAATCCACCCAGGAGGGGGCCCACCCTCATGACCTACTTGGAACCTAATTACATCCCAAAGTCCCCACTTCCTAATTCCATTACATCAGGGGAGAAGGGTTTCAACCTAAGAATTGGGAGGGAATCAAACATATAGTCTATAGAAGTCTTCTTACTCCAATTTAAGTACCTTTTTAACCTTATGCCTCTTCCTTTGTATCCCATTGCCACCACTGTGTGCCTCTTTATGCATATGTGTGTACATGCACACACACATTCGCACACACACACTGCTACCACTACAAGCTGAGAGGCCACGTTCCATGTAAAAATGCATGTTCCATGTAAGAATGCCACCTGAGAAGGGTTAATCAAGGAAGAACATTAGATGCCCAGGACCACCCATGCCTTCTGTTTCTTGGATGGGAGACAAGAAAGCAAGCTTGGTATTTGTGACCCACCAACAGAGCCCTTTTCTGCCCATTCCCCCTTTTGTCCCCTGCTTTGTCCTCATTCACTCCCCTTTGGGACTCTACATATCTGCTCTCAGGAAAGAAATTGATATCAGGCCCTGCCTCTATCTGAGCAGTACACGTTATCTATCTTTAAGAGGAAGCCCTGTAAACTCTATCTTTGTTGGGGAAAGAAGAGGTAATTCATAACCTTATGGAATTAAGCCTGGAACATTCGCTAATGGACTGATCCCTGGATCTCAGAGCTGCGTGGTTCAGTGTAGGTCAAAGCTTGTCTCCCGCCTTCAGACAGGTAAGACTTAGTAGGAGGCCGGCAGCAGCTAAGAGAGACTATGGGATGGCAAGTCCTGCTGGAGCAGCCACGCCCCTCCTGTGCACCAATCAGCCCCTGTAAACTTTTGTGGGGTCTCCCTACTTTACCAGAAGCAGAAATTTCCACTTCCCCACTCACAAGGGAAACTGAGTCCCGCCTCCTGTAGAGCACAGAGTTGCTATCTATTATGAGGGTAAGTGTTCTGGGAGCTGCCAGGCCAAGGAGGTGACGTTGAGACGTCAGTCTCCTTGTGTGGGATGTGCTTGTGGTTTTGAGTTATTTCTACAGGTCCCGTCAGCTCAAGGCTGTGCAGACCAGCTTGGACGGGAAAGAGAAGGAGGGCAAGGAGATTCCTCAAAAATGCCTCTAAAAGTGTTGTTTGACTGAACCTATATCACCACCTATTGCCAGGAACATAGAAGCTCTTCCCACCCTCCCCCTGTGCTCTCTGAGACCCAGGTTTGGGGACTGAACACATATGGGTCTAGTTGGTCGATCCCATTGTCCTCGGAGGCCGTAAATTCAGATGGCCACAAATCAGCCTCAGCCAAACTTCAGCCCCAGACACGCACACGCTCCCATTCAAGTCCTGGTGTCCGGGCTGAAATATGGCCGCATGTGTTCCCTTTGCACCACCGGCCTGCTGAGATGGCACCCTGTCAGAGATGGTTTATGGAGCGGCCAGGAGGCCAGACCACGGTGGCCAGCTACCACACCGGCCATGGCGCCCTGGGGCTTTGATCTCCTGCTGGTAGCCCCCGTGTCAACATGGCTGTCCCCTCATTCCCGAACGGGCCTGAAATATCATTTTCCAAAGCACTCCGGGGTTCGGGGTTCCTCCCGCACCCCAACACAGCACTGTCAGGGCTTACTGCCTTGCTTTCCCAAGTAACTCCTTGTGACATCTCATTGTCACCAGCTAAATATAGAGCATTCCTGGTCCTTCCCCTGGTGCTGACAGTTGACACAGAGCCTGCCCATCCCTTTACATGAAAATACTCCTTCTTGGAGGCCCTTCTCCAAGAATCCGAGCTTGCATGGAGGCAAGACATGAGCTCGAAGCAAATTTTAAGCACTAGGTTTCCTGAGTCTTAGCCAATAGCCTGGCCTGGTGGATCCGAAACAAATGTATGTGTTTGTGCCATTGTTGTGACTTCCTAGTCCCAAGAGGATCCGAAGGCTGAGTCACAGTGAGTGAGACTCACGTGAGTGAGTGCATAGCGTGAGCCTGGAGCTCTCCAGCCGCCTAAGGGGGGGCTTCTCCGCTTCACGCATGTGTGCAGTGACCTCACTGCAGAGCCGTAAAAGAGACCCACTGTCTGGGTCCCCTCCCCAAACTCACATGCAATTGATCTGCGTTATAAGAAATTGGGAAGCTTACCAAGGGTCTCTCAAGGGCAGCTGAGGTTGAGGGCAACGGAATAAAGTTGGGTGTCTCTATCAGGCATTCCTGGAGGTTCATGGGAGAGTTTGGGGGCATCCCAGGCACCCTCACTATCATTCCATCACACCTGCATTCGTTTTGGCCGTTATTGAGCACTCACATTGTGTTAGGCACTGTGTGTTAGTTTTTGTCAAGGTTCTCCACAGAAATAAAACCAATAGGATTTTATATATAAACTAGAGACCCAATGCACAAAATTTGTGCAAGGAGCTGGGTCCTTGCAGCCCTGGCTGCCACACAGCCCCCCAGCTGCCTCGCAGCCTCGCCCACTAGACATTCCAGAAGGTTGTTCTGGAAGGTGAGTCCACCATCTGGTCTAATTAGCATATTATTATATAGGATAAATATATATAAAGAGACTTACTATAGGAATTGGTTCATATGATATAGAGACTGAGATGGCCCAGGATCTGGAGAGCTGATGGTTTTAAGTTCCAGTCCAAGTCCAAGTCCAAGTCCAAAGGCAGGAGAAGACGAGAGTGTCTCAGCTTGAAGACAGGCAGAGAGAGCACATTCTCTTTTGCTCGGACTTTTGTTCCCTCTAGGCCACCATGAGATTCCAGAAAACTCCGTCTCATCTGCTTTACTCAAACTAATTCAAAGGCGAATCTCAGCTAAAAACACCCTCACAAACTCACCCAGATCACATGATGAGAGAAAGCATGTGCCCTAAATCCTACAGAACGGTGGATGCCAGGCTGCAGGGTTTACCTTTAATCCCATTATCTAGAGAGTGTTAACTGGAGTCCTGGCTCAGGGTTCCCCATGAGACTCCAGAATGTATAAGCAAAGTGCACAGAATGCACACCCTCGGGGAAGAGGTAGCATAGAAGTCATAAGAGTCCCAGTGGAGCCTGTGACCCCAAAAGATTAAGAATCACCGATGTGAGCAGTGAGGAGCCATTGCAAACATAACATAAAACATATTATCCTCTACTATAATTATCAAGCACCCTCAGATACCTGATCATCTACTCAACAAACATACTGTCAATCCCAGACACTGTCGGGGATGTAAAGATGGATGTGATATAATTTTGTCCTCAAGTAGCTGCCATCAGTGTGGGCTGGTGAACTGCATGCCCATGATTTTAACTGAGGGTAAGAGAGTGTTAAAATGGTGCAATGGTGGTTCAGAGGTCGGTGCCTGGGACTTTTTCTACAGCCCGGAGCATGCTGCTGTGTTGCAGTACATAGAGCCTTGGATGGATTCCCCCTTCATGAATGGACCTTGGACAAGCCAGCTTCTCAGGATCTCCAAGTCCTCATTTTTCCAATGGGTCTGAAGAATCCTGCCAGACCACCTACAGGTTGCTGTGCAGTTCTAACAAGAGAGAAAACATCCGGTAACTTGCTTAGAGCTCGGAAACGCCTGGACAAGATGTGCAACGCCTATTAGGAGAAGCCTGCTTCCGAGCCCTCGCTCTCTGCTGACTAGCAGCTGGCACCCCTCATGAGAACTTATTGGAAACACAGATCCCGAGTCTCATCCCAGACTTTCTGAATCCCAAATCGTAAGCTTCCGCGGGTGACTTGTATGCCAATAAAAGGGTGAGCCCCACTCTTCGCTTAGCATTAGCGTAATTACACTCTGACGGAGAAGGAAATCCACCCTAGGGCACACATTCCCATCAGGGACAGAGGCAGGGATCAGAGCTGCCCAGGTGTGCTGCGGGCTCACCGCCATGCGGGTCAAGCTGGGCCTCCTTAGAACGGGGATGTGCACAGGAGGCAGTGGGCCACGGTGTGAGTCAACATTGGAGCTGGCCTTTGGTCCTGCCAAATGCTGCCGCTCCAGAGCCGTAGACATATGGTCTCCTTGAATCTCCCTTCGGAGAGACCCCGGCATACTTCGCATACATCAGCTCACACAGAGTATTAGCAAACATCTGGGGAGCACAGCCTGCAGGGTTCTGCTGGTTTGAGGAGCAAAGGGGCACAGAAGGCTCTTGGAGGGCTGAGCACAGCCCCAACCTCCTGGCACCATAACTGTGAGAAGCCAAGATCAGGCTCAAAGTGACCACAGACAGACAGACAGACAGACAGACAGACAGACAGAGAGCAGAGCTGAGGGACGAGGGCAACTAGAGCTCGGGTCTGGATAGGAGTGTCAGCTATTAGGTAAAAAGGATTAACCTGCCTCAGCCAGTTTGGCTCAGTGGATAGAACATCAGCCTGAGGACTGAAGGGTCCTGGGTTCAATTCCAATCAAAGGCACATACCTCTACTTCAGTCTCAATCCTAGGCCCCAAACAGCGCCCATGCAGAGGCAACCAATGGATGTGTCTCTCTCACATCGACATTTCTCTTTCTCTGTCTCTCCCCATTCCTTTACTCGCTCTAAAAATCAATAGAAAAGTATCCTCGGGTGAGGATTAACACAGAGACACACACACAAGGATTCCCCTGGTCCCATTAGGTTTAGAAACATCACATTAAACAAAGTTGAATTCACCCTTTTACAAGAGTACCCTTAATCTGCAGAGTTCATTGCAAACCTCTAAGAGGGACACAGGATATGCTTTATTTTCCTCGCACTTTTGATCACAAAACCCTTCCTACCTGTGTTAGTCATCCTGGCTGCCACAACAAAATAACATAGACCGGTGGCCTAAACAACAGGGACTTATTTCCCCTAGTTCTGGAGGCTGGAAATCCAAGATCAAGGTGCGGGCCACTTTGCTTTTTTCAGGAAGAGGGCTCTCTTCCTGGCTTACAGACAGCCACCTTCTCACTGTTTCCTCAAAATGCAGAGTGAAGGGAGAAAGCAAGCTCTCTGGTGTCTCTTCCTAGAAGGGCACCATCCTTCCATGAGGATCCCACCGTCATGACCTCACAGAATCTAAATTTCTTCCCAAAGACCCCATCTTCAAAGCCATCATTTTGGGGGTTAGAGCTTTCAGATAACATAACAAATATGAATGGGGAGGGAGGAGGGAGAATGGCGGTAGGGGATGCCATTCAGTCCAAAGCACTATTCTACTTTAAGTCGATAGGAAGTCTTCAGAATAAACTTTGGAAAGTTCCAGCAAAGATGCAGCTGAAAGAAACCCTGTGGGGAAGGAAGACAGTCCATGAAGCTCCACAGCAGGTCTGAGGGCTTTCTTGTTCAAGGCAATCAAAACATATAGGTGTTTGCATCACAATGCCTGATGCCCCGAGAAGTTCTCTATAATGACCACAACACTGCTCCTGAGTGTTCATGAGCTATGGGCACCTTTGTGCTGGCTTTGCATACATCATCTCCTTTTCGCTTTTCCGGTTGAGTGTTTTTTGCTTCTTTGTATTTCAAATCTTTGACTTGATTCTTGCAATCCTCTAGTCTGCTATTAGATCTCTATATAATATTTTTTATTTCAGTGTATGCTTAATTTCTACTTAGTCATTTTTCATATCCTTGAGGGTCTCGCAAAATTTATTGGCCTTTTCTAGAAAATTCTTGAAAAACCTTACAACCGTGGTTTTGAACTCTGTATCCAGTCATTTGCTTTCCTCCATTTCTTTCATTTCTCATCTGTTTCTTTGTCTCTGGATTTTCACTGCTTCCCTGAGTTGATAGAGTGGCTTTGTGTGCTAAGTGTCCTATAGGGTCCAGTGGCTCAGCCTCACCAGTTACCTGAGGTGGACACTCTTGGTGCACCCCTTTGAGGTGGACATTGTTGGTGCATCACCTCATTGTTGGTATCACTGGGAGGAATTGACCTCCAGGACAATTGGCTATGAAGATCAACCGTGTCTACGCTGGGAGAACTTCTGTGTTGGAGACACCCTTCTGGGAGAAGACTTGCAAAAGCTGCTGGGCTTAGCTTGAATGGGGCAGAGTCTCAGGGCGAAGCAGACAGCATTGGTTTCCCATCAGCCCTGCCCTAATAGGCCCCTGTGTCTCAGTGTCCCGTGGTTATCGCTGCCAGCACCTCTGAGAGAAAGCCGCCCTTGAGTTCTGCCCACTGCCAGACAGTCCAGCTTCTCCCCGAATGAGTATGGGTCCCCAGAGTCTCTCCTGGAACTGGAGTTCAGCGCAGTCAGAAGCTTTTGTCTCCTTTCCTTCCTGCTTGAGAAAGCCAGCTGTGCATTCAGTTGCCAGTCCTCTCCATGCATGCATCTCAGCTCCACCCCTGCCTCCTACAGCTCCTCTGAGTCTCAATGTGCTTTTCTCTTTCCTCCTAGTTGTAGAATTTCCACTCAGCCAGCCTTCCTGTGGTTCTAGATGATGTCCATTTTGTCGTTTAGTTGTAGTTTTGAAATTGTACGAGGCAGAAGTTTAGGTGTTTACCTGTGCCACCATCTTGGTTCCTCAAGATCCATTGTTTTTAAAAGTTATAAACCACTATAAGATATGGTAGTCACCTCTCCCAGGCCACTGCCTTTCCTTCTCTGCAGAGGTAACCACTGGTTGAAATTGAATGTCTGCCTCTCATGCAGGTTTTTATATTTTTACTCCATATGTGTGCATGCCTAGTAAGATAAAGCAATGCTTAGAAATTTTTTAAATATATATGAATAGTATCATATTGATTACACCATTTTAAAACTTGCCTTTCTTTCTCTCAACAAATATTTTTAAAGTTCATCCATAAACCACTTATTTTACCTGCTGTATGAATATAACATGAGTGAACCATTAAGTTGATTCAAATTTTTTGCTATTATAAACAATGCTGCTAAGAGGGTCCTTACTAAGGTTGCCTTGTACATATATCAAAAAATTTTCTCCAGGGCACATACACTTAGCAGTGCTTACACCAACTTACAGTGTTGCCAGCTGTCTATCATTTCCCCATTTCCCACGTCTTCACCGCTAACATTGACTTGTGCCTGCCTTTTCCATGTTTGCCAAGTAGATGAGTGTTTCAGGTTAGAGGGTATTATGCTAAGTGAAATAAGCTAGCCAGAGAAAGACAAATACCATATGATATCACTTATACATGGAATCTAATGAACCAAATAGAAACTGACTCATCGATTCAGAGAACAGACTGACAGCTGTCAGAGGAGAGGGAATGGGGGGAGAAGGGGAGAGACTGGGTGACATAGGTGAAGGAGTTAAGCAAAACAAAAGCCAAAAATTCAACATTATGGTGATTACCAGAGGGAAGGAGATTGGGGGCAAGTGAAAGAGGGTAAAGAGGGAATAAATGGTGACGGAAAAAGGCCAGATTTGGATGGTGAGCACACAATGCAATGTGCAGATGATGTTTTCTATAATTGTACTCTTGAAATCTATACAGTGTTATTGACTAATGTAATCTTAATTCAATTTTTTTAAAAAGGAAAGAATAGTCATGGGGATGTAAAGTACAACGTAGGAAATGTAGTCAATAATATTGACCAAACTATGCGTGGTGCCAGTTGAGTACCAGATATATCAAGGGGAACGTTTTGTCAAATATGTGACTGTCTAACTGTTCTGCTGTACATCTGCAACTAATACAAAATAATACTGAATGTAAACTGTAACTGAAAAAAAATGTTTTTAAATTTAAAAATAAATAAAATAACTTTGTTTAAATTTTTAATGTTTGTATGTTGAGCCCCTTTTCCCTCCCTTCTGATTTGTAGGGATTTTCCCAGGTTCCAGAGACTAACTTTATTGCCGAAAACATCTTCTACCCTGTGGCTTGTCTTTCTCCATTGGCCATGGTTTTGCAGGCAGAAGTTTGTCATTTTCATATAGGCAAAGGTATTCATCATTTTTGGATGTTTTTTTTTCCTGTGTTTTGTTCAAATTGTCCTTCTCTCTCCTGGGTCATAAGTATATTCTCCTGGTCAATATCACGAAGAAGAATACATAGTCTCCATGTCTTTTCCTCTCATTTCTTTTTACAAGTATTACCAAGATTCTTTATTGCATTTAAGAGAGTAAGATATAATTATTGCCGAAGATTTGGGAAAAGCAGAAAGGACACGAACCAGTACAATTATTAGATAACTTTCCAACTAATGCTTATTCTCCTTTTCAGGACATCACCCACCAGGACAACCCTGTTTATAGCCTCTTTCTGCATCACTGAAAGTTCTATGTGTTGTGATGGACAGGGCTGAGCTTTGGAGAAAGACAGATCTGGATTTGAGTCTTATCTCTAGCACCTTCTTGCTGATTTGTCTTGCACAAGATATTTGTTTCCTCTGAACTTTGGTTTCCTCATCTGTAAGGTAAGGACAATTCCTACACTGAGTTATGTGTTCCAATTTATGTCAAATCCCACGTCAGGCCTAGAGCTGGCAAAGCCTTTCTTTAAGGAATCCTGTGAGCTGCTACACATCGGTGCGCGAAGGTCCCTGGAGAAGAGTGTAGACATGGACATGCTTATGGTGTCAAGCCCAAGTGATGGGCAGGATCTCAGGAAAGACAAATTCTGTGGTCAGCAAAGCTGCTACCAAACCATGGCAGCGACTACTGCAAAGTCCATTCCAGTGGCCATTAGACTCCTTCTTTTATTTACAGAAACACACTGCACAGTCTGGTAGCTCAGTTGGTAGCTCATCCCAATACACCGAGATTTGGGGTTCAATCTCTGGTCAGGTCACATACAAGAATCAACCAGTGAATGCATAAATAAGTGGAACAAGAAATCAATATATCTCTACCTCTCTTTCTCAGTCTCTGGTTCTCCCTCCAACTCCCTACTCCACTCTTACAACGGAAATACAGTGGTACCTCGAGATACGAGTTTAATTCGTTCCGTAACCTTGAGGCGTGGGAAACTATGAGACGCTTGAGTCGCGGTAAACTGGTGGGTCGTGTGCAGCTGGCCAATCCTCGCGATGACTCCTATCTCAAATGTTGCTCGTATTTCAAAGCAAAAATCGCTCGCTCGACGGCTCATTTCTCAAAAATCTCATATGTTAGGGCACTCGTATCTCGAGGTACCACTGTACTACAGAGCAATGCTGACTTACGGAGGTGCCATCCCTCCGTAAGCTTTTTCTTCTCTCTCTCTCTCTCTCTCTCTCTCTCTCTCTCTCTCTCTCGCTCTCTTGCTCATGTTCTCACTCTCTCTCTCTCCTTCCTCTCTCTAAAATCAATGTTAAAAAAAACAAACACAAAATCCACCGCACAGACAGTGCCTAAAACGGCATGGAAACTCGCTGAAGAACCAAAGCCACCAGCTGACCTCATCCCGGGTACTTCCCTCCACAAAGGAGACAACTCGCCAAGGGGAAAACAATCGACTTTTTTGGTATTATATAATCCCGTTGTTCTTCTGCCAGGCATCGGATTTCACCACCCACTGCCCCGGTGTCACGTCATGAAAGAACTTATTGTTACACACACACACAAGGACAAGCCCACGGCTTTGCAAGAAGTCAAACCCCACATTCTTCGTCTTCAGGTCCGTGGGCAAGGACATCCACGAAACATGTCGCGCTTCGAACCGACGTGGCTCGTGTGGAGATGGCCCTCGCCTGAGGAGAGACTATTTTTAGGAAGCTTGGCGAAAGACATGCAAGTTTTCAGCCCCGGCGTGTGCTGCCAAATAACTAACTCCACCAAACACTTCGTTACCAAAGGGAAGAAAAGCAACAAAATAATGGAATCTCTCTTTTTTTTCTATTTTCTTTTTTCACCATTTTGGGAATTACCATCCCATGTCTCATGCCCTTCGGAATCTTTTCCTTCACAGAAACTATGAGAAGAGCTTTCCCTGTAGGACGGTAGTATCTGGAAGTCAAGCTGGAGGTCATTCGATTAGAATCTCTTGTCGTCCCATGTTTTGGGAGGAATCATGGAAGCCTTTTGTTTAAAGTGAACATCTGATTAAGGCAGGACAAGATTCACCTTCAAGGATGCCAGGGCTGTGAATGTGGGATGAAGAAGTATCTTATACCATACTCTGGAACAGTAAAAATTCTTTAAAATATAAAAACAAAATTCCTCTATACCAGCGGTTCTCAACCTGTGGGTTGTGACCTGTTTTCTGATGGTCTTAGGCTCTACAGCAGTGACCCACAGGTTGAGAACCACTAGCAGGGTCGCCTAAGACCATCAGAAAACACAGATATTTACATCACGATTCACCACAACACGAGGAACTGTATTAAATGGTCACAGCATTAGAAAGGTTGAGAACCACTGCTCTATATGGTCTTCATGGTTGTAAAGTGAATGTGAGCTAATAATCAACCTTTAAACTTAAAACTATAACATGGTTTTCATATCTTTATCTGAATAGAGGAAGCACACAATTGACTTTTAAGTATTTGTCCTGATTATCATTAAAAAAAAAAACGGACATGGAAAACCGTCCATGATGTTTAGCTTTTCAAGCATAAAGTTTGGTGGATTTATTCAACTCAGGAAGTCAAGACTTAAAAATCTTTCCATTAATATGGAAAGTGTGGCTCAGTAGCTGAGCATGGAGGTCAGGGCAGATGCCCAGGTTGTGGGCTCGATCTCCAGTGGGGGGCATATAGGAAGCAGCTGCTAGATGATTCTTTCTCATAACTGATGTTTCTCTCTCCCTCCCTCCCTCTGCCTCTCTGACACCTAATGAAAGATATCAAATGATCACGTGATTTCCAGGGAAGTGTAAGGCTAGTAGGCAGGCGCATCCTTATTTCTCTTTTCTCGCCAGCAAAGTTGTCCTGGAAGCTAGGTTCCGGGAAGTTCAAGGTGATGGGAACTCTACTATCAAGGGTATGGTGATGAGGACAAGGTGGGGGCCTGATGATTGTTGAGAACAGATGATGGTGGAATTTTTCCACTTTCCACTTATTTTCTTAGCTGGTCGAGGTGCCAGCTTGAGGCCTTGGAGGGAGAGAAGATGCCTGTTTGGCGTGTCCCAGTTGAAAAGTCTGATTCGTAAGGACCGGGGCTGAGAGCGCCTGTGCACAGGAAGTCCGCTCTGCCTCAGCTCTGGAAATCAGGGGGACGTCTAGCATAGCCAAGTGTGCCTGCAGGACCCCACTGGGAAATCACTCGAGTTTTATGGGGTTCGCCGCAGTTTTTGTGTAAACAGCATAACATTTTATGATGGGAAACCTAGCCCCTCTGCTTTTTATGTAAAAGCATCGATTAAGGCCTTTTTTTTTTTTTAATGTTGGCGATGTGAAGAAGTGTGAAAAACTAATGTTGCTTCAGAAATGGGCCGAGGAAAAAAAGATAATGCAGTAGCTACAAGTTTAATGACCTTCCTCATAAAATCATTGTCGGGGATTTGCAACGTGCGGCAGTAAAGATGGTTTGGTTGCCTTTAATTCTCCCAGCTGCGGATTAAATGTCTTCTCTTGGATAATGCCATGACTGTCTATATTCGTTATTTATTCCAGCACTGATTTAATACAGTTCCAAGAGGAATATCAATACATTCACGCCTTAGGTTGTGTCATTAAAATACTTTAAATAGCATGCTTTTTTTTATTTTTGAGAGTTTTTTCATTGGGGAGGGGGTAATGCCAAAATTGGCTTTTGTAAAAGGACAATTTTTTTTAATATATTTTATTAATTTTTCACAGAGAGGAAGGGAAAGGGATAGAAAGCCAGAAACATCGATGAGAGAGAGACATCGATCAGCCGCCTCCTGCACGCCCCCTACTGGGGATGTGCCCACAACCAATGTACATGCCCTTGACCGGAATCGAACCTGGGACCCCTCAGTCCCCAGCCCAACGCTCTATCCACTGAGCCAAACCGGTTTCTGCTAAAAGGACAATTTGAGTAATCATCAAATTTAAGTGGTGAATACACATCACTATATGTTAGTGCAAACGCACAGACTGAATGCCACGCGTGAACCCTAATGTCAACTCTGGCCTTTGGGTGATAATGATGTTTCATTGCAGGTTCATGTCTCTGTACTTTCTGCTCAGTTTTGCTGGGAAGCTAACATGTTCTCTGGTGTGTGTGTGTGTGTGTGTGTGTGAGAGAGAGAGAGAGAGAGAGAGAGAGAGAGAGAGAGAGAGAAGGTGGGGGGATCCTAGGGGTGAATTTCATTTTCTGGCTATCTGTGGACAAAGCCAAACCTCTTTCTTCCCTTCATGAGATGTTGGAAAGATTTGTAAATGCCGGGACCTGCTGCTGGCATCACTGCCCACACTTGCTCCGTGTAGCGCTCACGTGTCCTCAGAGCCCCACAGACCAGACCAGAAGCAAAGGAGATTGGACTGTGAACTGCCCGTGGGCACGCCCAGGACATTGCTTTCTGCATGAAACCTTTGGCAAGAGAGCCTTCTGCCGCTGTTTGCCTTTTTCTTGCAGAAGTTGAAGTTGGGGGGAAAGGAGAACCCTAAGACTGACCTTGTTTAAGGACCAACCCCAGGGCTCATCTCCATGTGATAACATGGGACCATTACGGACGACCCAGCTTTGGTGCTTAGTTCTTCATAAGAGGACAGAGTATTTGGAAGGGCAGAGCAAGTACTGGGGTTTCCAGAACACTCCTTGTCTGGAAACATGAGTGTGTCAGGGCAGAATCGGATTGTCCGGTGCACTTTGGGCAGCACCAATGAGCAGAGAAAATGACGTGGGGAAGAGAGAGGTACCCAGCAGAGGAAGGAAATGACACATTTATTCACCTATTTCTTCCAAAGTAGAAGGAGGGTCTAGGAATACGACCCATCAGGATGGACCCTGCTGTGACTGCTCTAGCACCCCCTCACCTACCACCCACCCTCACCACCCAACTCCAGTTCCACACACACCTTTTCCCACATAGGAGTTGGTCCATGGCTAACAGAAAGTTCCAGAACCGCACCTTCCCATGACAAGATCAGGGGACGTCATTGTCCGAGCAGTGACGTGAAGCTCCATCGCTGTGTATTCGTTCACCCTCTCTCTCTTTTCTCAGCGCGCCCATGCTCTAGGTTCGGCTGGGCACACAATGCAAATAGGACATAGACCCTGAGCTCAATCAGCTTCGTCTCTGTGCCTTGTCCCTCTTGAGAAGCAGAAAGCAAGCAGGCAAGTCCCCTGTCTGTGTGTTGTCCCCACCAACTCCCCGAAAAGTCAGCCGCAGGCCCTCCCAGAACTTTGTCTGCCCTGCCGCCCTGCCTCTGACCCCGTGGCTGACCCGCGGAGACCACACTTATTAAAGGACAGGGGTCACTCACCCCTGCTCTTGCAGCACGCTGGCCGTAATGGGCTGAGACTGTCCAATTCCATGTGGCGTTTTATGAGACGACGATCGTGTGTCAAGGAGCGATGGGCTGGGGGCCGCCACGCAGATTCTGACCCCGGCGACAGGCCAGGAGCTTGGGGGTGGCCTGGGGGGTCCACTCGGGCGGCTGCCTCATTCACAGCCAAATCTCAGTCCCATGTTCTCCCCAAAATGCTCCCCCCTCAGAGAACAGTGCCACGTCTCTGCCCTTCCCTTTTTCGTCCACTTTCCCAGAAAAATACCAACTGAAAAACTCAAGTTGCAGTGTTAAGCGACAGAGGAGAGACATTTTTCAAACACAAGAGAGGGAGGGGGGAGAGGGGCAGAGAAGTCCTTTCCGAAGTCCCGCGCTCAGAGTGAGATCTGGGACTCGGGAAAAAAAGGTCCGACTCTTTGAAACTGATTAATTTTTAGATCTTAAAAAGCCATCCAGCCTCTTTAAAGAGCAATGAAAGCCTGATTCAAGCCGTTAAGTTTTATGTTGTGTGTAATGTTGTAATTGATGTCAAACCTTTCACATTTCCTTACCCCTGACATTGGGCAGTGTCCTCCCGTCGCGGGCTCGGTTACCGGAGTCGGGGTTGAGTCACCCCGACCAGGAAATAAGGGCAGGAGGCCGTTTTATTGCGTGGCACCGAGGAGCTCGCATGCAAAATAATTAAGTCGGAGCCAAATATAGCCGTTCCCCTCGCCCATCCGTTTATTTGGGTGGATAATTGGCTGTAGTCGGTATTTCGCGGAGCCGCATATAAAACTTTATTGCCCTTGTAAAGCGCATGCTGTGAATTCTGATGCTTCTGTGTGTTGGGGGGGAACATAATTGCAGGCCGGCGCGGCTTACCTAGATCCTGAGCCCAAACTAGGCTTTCGGGGCGCCCCGATGCCGGCCTGTGGGTGAGGCGCCCCGATGCCCCGGGGCAGGAGAGAGCGCCTGGAGCTCCGGGGAGAATCGCCCTCTGGGTTCTAGAACTCGGCGTGAAATGAAAAGACCAGAGCGAGCCAGACACCTGCCCCCCGTCTGAGGTGGACTCTGCCAGGTCCCTGTTGGGGTGAGGGTTGCTATGTTGGGGTGCTCATCAATATGCAAGTCATCACCGAGCGTTGCGCACCCCGTCTCATGGCATGTGACAAATTGATTTCCTTTCAGCATAGGGGTCTTTTCCAAGGGGGTCTCGCCCTCCCCTTCCATCCCACCCAGAGAGGCAGGCTGTCTGCCTGCTGCCCATGGCCCGCTTTACCGCGCACCCATGACTATCAGGGCGACGAGGAATTGACCTGATTAGGGTCCTTTTGTGGGAAAAACAGTACGTGGCCGCAGCCGGTTTCACTTAGGGTCCCAAAGCTTCCCTGCTCTTTTCACTCCAACCGCCGGGCTGAGTCCCCCTCTGATGACTTTTACAAGCAGATTCCATGGTGGGGTACCCCCCCACCGCCAGGAACCCCTGCGGCCTCGCTTCTCTGCACGCGTTCCCTCCCATGCCCCTCCAGATTTTCCACAGTGTGGTGTGTAAAACCGCCACCACGCTGCGCGTCAGCATCCGCAGACCCCGGGGCTCGCTGTCCCGGGAAAGCCAGGTCGCCGGGGAAAACCATTCCTTCCCTCCACGTGCTCTGTAGTGTGGAAGGGGTCGGGGGTGTGATGGTAGCCCAGACGGGGTCCCCAGCAACCGACAGCAGGAAGCAGCACGGCACTTCCTGCTTCTGTGCACCCGGGGGGCCTCTGACCGCCCTGAGTGTGGACAGGGACACCTCCTCTCTGCGTCCTTTTCTAGGCCAAGGGCTGGCGGCGCTCACAGCCTCTCCCAGGGCTCTTGGTCCCTTAGGACCACTGGCTCCGCAGGAAAAGACAGAGCACTAAATTATTATAACCTATATATCTATGTATATATAAGCCTAATATGCAAATACAGTGGCACCTCGAGATACGAGTGCCCTAACATCCGAGATTTTTGAGATACGAGCCATCAAGCGAGCGATTTTTCCTTTGAAATACGAGCAACATTTGAGAGAGGAGTCATCATGCGGATCGGCCGGCTGCACACAACCCACCAGTTTACCGCGACTCGAGCGTCTCATAGTTTCCCACGCCTCAAGGTGACGGAACGAATTAAACTCGTATCTCGAGGTACCACTGTAGACCAAACAGCGGAACAAACAACCAGTTGCTATGATGTGTACTGACCACCAGAGGGCATGTGTGGAAAATGGCAGGCATCAGCAGCAGGCAGCAGACCACGGAACATGGCGGGCATTGCCTGTGTCGGGATGGTGGAGCAGGTGAGTGGGAGCGCCAGACCAAGGCGGGGTGCCTGTCACTGTCATCAGGGTGAGCCTCTGGTGGTTACTGAAAATTCTTTGCTCCCACGAGGAGCCAGCCCCAATCGCTCAGCACTGTCAGTGGGTGCGAGCAGCAGCTGCTGCCCAATCACCCCTCATGGCTTCTCCACCTCCCCCTGCTCCTGAGGGGCAATCGGGGACGGCAGCCACTCACACCCACTGCCAGTGATAACCTCAATTGCTCCTGCCATCAGCATGCCAGTGCGGTCAACACGTGGGAGTGGCCGGCAGCGGGAGTGGGGCTCCCAGCATAAAGGGGACCAGGGGCCAAGGCAGGAGGGGGCTGGCGGGAGCACAGAGGATGGGCCAAGACCCGCCCCCGTGTCCACTGCAGCCTCTCGGCCCACCGGTCCTTTCCAGGTGCACGAATTCATGCACTGGGCCCCTGGTGTCCCCTGGAGAGAGCTTTTATCAGAGAAGTGTGTGCCCAGCACGTTTCCAAGCCCCTGCATCAGCTCTGGGTAAGTTTGTACCGAGTGCAATGGCAGCCTGTGAAGTGAGAACCGTGGCGGATGCCAGGGCCGGATGGGGAGGGGGGATCCATAAACGTTTTAAAAGGAGGTCACACTCCACTACACTTTGGAGAGACGAGCGGGAGGGTGCCAGGAGCGGGCTGTTCTTGGCAGAGGCACGACTAAGGCAGAGAGCGGAGCCGCGGAGCGAGGCCAGTTCAAGGCAGGGTGAGAGTTCTGAGGTGCAGGGCAGGAGGGAGCTGCGCAGGAGGGAGGCAGAGCTCAGGAAAGGCCCCCAGCTTGCTCCGAGGACCCCACCCCTGCAGCCCGGCCCACCCCTCCCATTTGCAAGGCCGAGGCTGGAGCACAAAGGAAGGCCCACTCACCACCACGTTCACGTCCAACCTGACTTAAAGGATCGTGCCAACAAAGCATTGCATACGTGTGTTCTCTCCTCCTGCCTTGACAAGTATCCCCTCAAACCAACCCGCATGCCTGGGTGTCAGCTGCATTCCCAGACTCCCTGGAGCTCCGCCCCAGAAGCTGGCAGCGAGGAGAGCCAAGCCCGGGCCTCCAGCCCTCGGCGGGCCCACCTCGGTTCCTGCACTCGGTCACCCCAATCCCCACCATGGTCAGGGGCCACCAATGCGAATGCACCTCCACAGGCAGGGACACCACAGCCCTCTCTGGTGTGTAGGGCCACAGGGCGGCTTCCAGAGGATGCTGGGAGCAGCTGAGCGCAGGGAGGACCCGCCATCCGTCCAGAAAGTCCCACGCAGGCAGGGTGCCGAGCTGAGAGTGGAGCAGAGCATCCTCCTTCCTGTCCATGGGTCACAGAAGGCCATGGGGTTCACCAGCACAGAACCCCACTTTCTGTGCCGGGCTTCTGCACTAGGGTCAAAGCACAATGACCCTCTGAGTGTCACTATGCGGGTGTGGGTGCTGAGTCCCCTGGCAGGCGCCTCTTGGAGAAGACCCTCAGGCCTGGCACTGCGTGCAGGGCCCGGCACTGCTCTGCCGTGCATTGCAGGGCGCTGAGCCGCCTCCATGCCCGCTAATCCCTCAGTGCCCACAACACCCCCCGGCGGTTGTGAAAACCCAGCATGTCTGCGGACTGTGCCAAATGTTCCCTGGGGACAAAGTCGTCCCTGGGTGAGAGCCACGGCCTGAGACAAGACAGGGAGAAACCAGATGACGCAGAAAACGGGGGGCCTGCTGGCCTCGGGGCCTCTCTGGCCACAGCCAGATGCTCCCTCCTGGACCCGAGGGCCCAGGCGATGGAGAAGGAAGGGCTCGTTCGCTGACAGCCACGTGACTGGCATCACCGAGGGCTCCGACTTCCCGGCACGCGCCCCCTCACTGATCTCCGCCAGAGCCCCAGGAGGGAGGCACCCCGGTCAACCCCGTCTCTCTCGGAGGACAGAAAGCGGAGCTGCGCAACAGATAAACAAGTTACGTCGCAGCAAACAGCTGCTTTGCACGGAAGCCCAGGCCGGAGCTCCAGCCGGCTCTGTCCAGAGGCTGCGCTTCCAGGCGTCAATCCCGCAATCTCAACGGCACAGCGATAACCATCTCCCGGCTGACCGGAGCGCGAAGTGACCTCATGTGGGTGACTTCATCCGGGCCTCCCAGCCCAGCTCCGAGGCAGCCGGGGGAGAGAGGGTCGCCAGGGGAGACATTGCTCAACCTGGGCCAGCCAGAGGGCGGGACGCAGGGGGAACTCTGGTGTCACTCAGCAGGCCTCATGGACAGCCACAGCTGCACCCAAGACCCTGGCCTTGGCGCCTGGTGGGCAGAGAGACCACTCGCTCAAACAGTCTCTGCGGCCGAAACCGGTGTGGCTCAGTGGATGGAGCGACTGCCTGCCTACCGAAGGGTCCCAGGTTCGATTCCGGTCGGGGGCATGTGTCTTGGTGGCGGGCACATCCCCGGTGGGGGCGTGCAAGAGGTGGCTGATCGATGTCTCTCTCTCATCGATGTTTCTGGCTCTTTGTCTCTCTCCCTTCCTCTCTGTAAAAAAATCAATAAAATATATTAAAAAATAAAAAAAAGTCTTTGCAGACTATGGCGCCGCAGAGGGGGCGGTGGGAGAGGGTGGTGGTGGGAAGAGATCAGCACAGAACAGGCATCTATGCATCGCCCATGGTGAACACAGACAATAGGTGCTGAAGGCCTAGGGCTGGGGTGGAGGGTAAGGGGGAGGGCTGGCTAGAAGGGGTCCATGGGGAGAAAAGGGGGACACATGTAATACTGTCAACAATAAAGATTTCATTAAACAACAATCAAACCGTTTTTGAGCGTTTGCCCGGCCTCTGGACGGGAGACCGGAGGCCACCAGCCTTAAGGACAGAGACAGCAGGATCCCCTCGGCCCACGCCCGGCCCATTTGGTGCCTGGAGATTCCACACGAGGAAAATCAATGCAGAGCATTCCGGGAGCGGGAGGGGGATGGGGGGGCGGGAATGGGGGGTGTCCTGCCTTTGAAACACAAAATGCCAGCAGCTCAGCCCTCAATCCCAGAAAGGCTTTCTTCCAGGATCCGGTCCTCACGCACAGCCAGCGGCCCCGGCTGGAATCTGCGCAGGAATCTGATTTCCCCCCCTCTCCCCCTCGCTCAGCGGATCTGAGGGGTTATTAAAAACAAAGCACGATACGATTTCAAAAGCGCATCCACGGCGCCCCCTTCTCGAAACACGCCCGGGACCCGAGAACGCGAGGCTAGGACGACAAGATACTGTACTGATTAATTATTAGGAACACATTGCGTGTGGTTTCACAGCTATGCCGGGGCGATCCGCTCGGCGGTGATTAAACCTCAATAAATGTGGTTCTAATAACGAGCTGGTATTGAATTATCAGACAATGGCAGCTGAGTAAATCTTAATTCCGTCGGTCTTGGGAGACCTTCGTTTA
>PVJN01028981.1:0-26789 GCA_004026805.1 Lasiurus borealis | reverse complement strand
TCCTTCCGTAGCACCAAATACTGTACCAAGACCTGCGGCTCCGCGGCGGGTGCCGCCATATTCCTGCCCAGCGCGAAGGCCTGGCTTAGGCCGCGGTGCATGCTGGGATCGAGGGAGGCGGGGCCCTGGGCGCGGCCATGTTTTTGTACGGCGGCCGCGCAAAGCATGCTGGGCCCGACCGGTCGGGTTTTGAAGGCGAGGATGGCGGGAACTCGTCCCGGGGCTGCGTGAACGGGGTAAGGAGGATTAAGATTGGGTGGGATTCGGGACGGCGGCGGGGATGGGAGGCTAACAAGACGCCGAGCGGGAGGGCCTGTGCCCCGGGAGCGCTCCGGGCCGGCGAGCTGGCGCCGGGGGAAGGGCGGGCCGGGGGAGGGAGGCCCGGCGGTGACACTTGGCGTGTTTGTCCGCCGTTTAGGTCTGTCTCCCTGTGGCCGGAGGTGACTGCCCCGCCGTTTCTCCTCCTGTCGGCCGGGAAGTCCGGGTTCCTGTCACCGGGGCCGGCGCGGCGCCCCGGGAAGCCGCGGACGGCGGAGTCCGGGTCCATGGAGCGGGCGCGCGCTCGGAGCCCAGAGGGCGGCGCCCCAGGAGGTAGGCGGACGGACGGTCGCCTCTGTCCCTGCACCGCCGCTGCCCAAAGAGGACACACACCTCTCCCGCCCCCGCTTTCCCCTTCCGTCTGCGGTGCCCCCTGCCCTCGGGGCCGCAGAGCCGCGGAAGGAACGATGCCCGCTCCCCCGCATGGCGCCGCGCAGGCGGTGTGGGTTTTGCAAGGTGAAGGCAAACCGCACCTGCAGACGGTTAGGGCTCGCTTTGTCGCCAGCCGCTCAGGTCGTGGGGGCGAAATGGCTTCACGTTTCCAAACCGGTCGTTTGCATTCGGGATTTGGGGGGTGGGAGTGGGGGGAGGCATTTATGCGTTACTCCCCTGGCAGAGGCAGCGCCAGGCGGGGGCTTTGGCATCGGTTATGTCTGAGTGTGAGTCTGGCGCTGCCCTTGTAAGTGCTGTGGCTTTGGGCAGGTTGTTTTACCTTCCTCTGCTTCCGTTTTTGTTGTTGTTGTTGTTGTTGTTGTAATTTTACCTTCCTCTGCTTCCGTTTGTTGTTGTTGTTGTTTTGTTGTTGTTGTTTGTTTGTTTTTTAATCTGGGAAATGGAGGTGGGTAACAGCATTGTGGTAATGTTTTTGGAATTAGATAAACAATTCTTTTCATGTTTCTCACGGAAAGCATTTAACACATACCTTTGTATATATAGGAAAATACCCAATAAATGCTTTAATTCTTCCATGTTTTGCGAGTAAATAACCTAGCACAAGTGGGTAAGCACGTAGGAAGAGTTCTGCAGGTGCGTTATTGGGGTTTATTAGCGTGATGAAAATACCACCTTTACCCAACAGGGATATTCCAGGTTCAGTTCTGCAGTGCTGCCATAAAGCGAGTCAGAATCTGTTCACTGGCGGGAATGTTGCTTTTAATTTGTAAAAAACAAACAAAAGCAAAAAAACACACGCGTGTGTTGGCACACACAGGTGCTTGTCTTGGTCCTTAGTTTCTGTCCAGCAGTGAGCGTGTGTTCCTCTAATATTTGTGGATGTTTCTTGCATCAGTGTTCTCGCAGTTTGTGTTGGTATAGTCCTGTACTAATATTTTTCAGAGCTTCAGAGAATTGGGCTTTAGCACTTTGGGAAAACATGCATAGAAACCAATTTAAGAAACAATTCTGCATTTTAAAGAAACAGTTCCTGAGAGCGCCAGTGAGTTTGGTGACTGTTTTCCGCTGGGTTATCACCACGGGTCACTGAGATTAGCTATATTCAGAGAATGTTCTTTATCAGACGTAGTCCTGGTGAGGGACTGCCTGCTTGTACATCAGTGGTCAGGCTGAGCGGCTGCTGATCTTTGGTTTCTGCTGGAACCTCTTCTGGTTTTATACGTTGGGGCCAATGTCTAACGATTAACTAGCCTCAAAGTTCTGGGGGAAAAAAAGGGGGTCACTCTTTACTCTTCCCTGAAAGGCTTCCGGCTGCCGGAATTAGAACGCCTTGGCCTCTTGAGGAATTCTCTCTCCACTGTCTTCAGGTGTTCTGGCTCACTTGGAAAGATTAGAGACTAAATCCCGGAAAAAGTTTGAAGAGCCGCAGGGAGCGCAGGAAGCGGAGAGCGCTCTCGCAAGCAAGATTGGAGAACTGAGGAGCCTGCGGGATGAACTCAGGGCGGAGGTGCAGCGACGGCAAGCCAGAGTGAGTAGGAGGTGACTGTGCGCAGGCGTCCCTGGGGTGTAGCGAGCTCGACCTGGGAATTCGCGCATCTGTCCGCTGTGACTTAGCTGTGATCTTACTGGATGGATTTCAGTCCCTGAGCCCTCATCACACCTGTAGGTCCCAGCTGATACCGGTATCAGCTAACAATTCTCAGGCTTTGCTGATGGCCCCGCAGGATCTTTTATTAACCTGCCCTCCACGTGAACTGCTGCCTCAGCCTCAGCCTGCAGTCCTGGGTACCGCGTCATGGTGCCATTTTTCTGCTACACAGACTTGAAGCCTCCCAGTAAACGTTGACTCTTTCCTCTTTTCAGTTTTCTGTCTAACTCAGGTCCAGCCAGCAATAACTCACATTTTCTTTGGTGCTTCCTCCTCTTCCTCCTCCGCTCTATGGCAGTAGCTCAGGTATTACCCGTATCTGCTAGAAATGTTTATCAGGTGGCTTGGATGCCGGATTGTCACAGTGGTCTGCTAGTTGGTTCCCTTCTCTAGTATTTGTACTCCTCCAGTAAATCCTACACAACCAGGAAATGCTCTCCTAAAACACTGTCGTTTCCGCAGTTGCTCAAAAACCCTCACTAACCATTCCTTGCCCCTGGATATGCTCAGCCTTTTTCTCACCTTCCACCTCTCTTCCATTTCCCTCTTTACTCCCTTCTCTCTTCTTCCTCCCTTCACTTTTTTATTAAAGTAAAATATATGAGTAAACACATATAAAGTGCACAAATCTGCAGCACCTGTTACAAAGTGAACACATCCTGTACCGCACAGATCAAAGCAGGGAATATTAGTGTCCTAAGTCTCTCTCTTGTATCCTAGTCATTTCCCTCGAGGTAACCACTATTCTGAGTTCTGTCATCATATGTTGGTTTTATCTGCTTTTGAACTTCATATCATTGTTAAAATTGTAAAGTTCATGTCTGGCTTCTTTAGCTGAATATGATGTCTGAGATTCATCCATGCTGCATGTAGTAGTCATTCTTTGTTTATTGCTGTACAGTAATATCGTATTATGAACGTTCCACAATTAATTTGCCATTGGACTGTTGGTGATATTTGGGGTATTAGGGCTGTTTCACTTTGGGTCCATTGAGAATAACGCTGCTGCCCTGAGCAGTGGGGCTCAGTTGGCTGGAGCATCCGGTCCGCCAAAGGATTACAGGTTTGGTTCTTGATCAGGTTCTGGGTTTGATCCCCAATTGGGGTGTGTACTTACTGTAAGCCATCCATGGATGTTTCTTGCATCAGTGTTTCTCTCTCTCCCTCTCTATTCTTCTCTCTAAAATCAGTAAAAAACAACAACAACAACATACTCAGGTGAGTGTTAAAAAGAAGAATGCTGCTGTGAATATTCTTGTTCCTCTGTTTTGGTCTAAAAATACACTTTCCTAGTAGGTATGGATTTGGTAGAATTGCTGGGTCACTGGTATGCATATTAGCTTTAGTAAATACTGCCAAACAGCTTTTGAAAGTGACTACACCAATTTTACATTCCCGGCAATATTGCATAAGCTTCCCATTGTTTTGCATCATTATCTGTAGTTGATGTTGGTTTTAAAAATTTGACATTCTGGTGGGAGTATAATAGTATCTCATTGTGGATTAATTTGCACTAGCCAATTAAGTGATGATTTTAAAGTACCTGTATTGGACACTTCAGAGTCTTCTTTTGTAAAGTATGCTTTTCAAGGCTTTTGCAAAAATTTTATTGGATTGTCTACCTCATTAAATTGTAGAATTCTTTACGTATTTTGGATATGAATTATTTGTTGGATATATGTTTTACAAATCTCTTACATTGAAGCTTGCCTTTTTATTCTCTGATGGTGTTTTGTGATGAAAGTCTTTGTTTTAATGACGTTGATTTAGGAATGTAACTTTATGCTTACCATTCGTTTCCTTTTACTAAACCTTTGCCTGGAGGGCACACGGCCTGCAGAAGGTTGGGTTCCCTTTTGGATGGGACCTTGGCTCAGAGAAAGGCTGCTTTGGTAACCGTGGCCTCGTTTTTGTCTTAGCGGGACTGCCACACAGTCTGGCTACAGCTTTCGATTTGACCCATGTGCCTTGTATACAAATCAAATGCTTCGAGGGGGAAGATGCAGGGAAAGGCCGGCTACGCTCAGTATGTCTTTAAATTCTGTTTTGTTGTGTTCTCATGCCTTCAGACCATGTTGTTTATTTGCTTGTGTGTATGCTTGCTTAGTTTTAGACCTGCTTTTGAGGGGAACGTGCTGTGTAGTTCTCAGAGAGAGAGTTGGTCTGAGACCATTGGGCCATTGCTCTAAGTATCCATCTTAGAGTCAGTATTCTTAGCCTGGCACCTGAAAGCTTGTAGACTGACCCCAACCAACTTCCCAGCGTTGCCGCTTTGCAGCTCACCCTGTGCTCAGACTAGACTTTCTTCACACCCTTTGCTTTAGCTTCTCACAATACTCTTTAGGCCAGCACAATCCTAGCACTGTGACTCATGAGATTCTTCCTCTCTATTGATTTTTTACAGAGAGGAAGGGAGAGAGATAGAAAGTCAGAAACATAGATGAGAGAGAGACATCTATCAGCCTCCTCCTGCACGCCCCACAGGGGAGATGTGCCCACAACCAGGATACATGCCCCCAACTGGAATCGAACCTGGGACCTTTCAGTCTGCAAGCCGACGCTCCATCCACTGAGCCACACCACTCTCGGCTGAGATTCTTCCTCTCTAAACTCACAGCACTGGTAGACCACTGTAGCATTTCTTCATTCACTGTGTCCTACACATTCTCTCCAGCTTTACTCCAGTTAGATGCCAGCAGAGACTTTGTGTTATGCCCCTCTGTACCATCTGATTTGCTGCGTGTCTTTCAGGTAGAAGCCAGTGTAGAAACTGACCAAACATCTGAGGTCAGTGAGCAAGAAGTTTTGGAAAAAAAGCGAGAGAGTGTGAAATCCATTCTGCAAGCATACCGTTTTACAGGTATTCCTTTTCCTAACCTCTTTCAGTCTGGGTCTCTTGTCTCTACTGAGTTAGTTTGCTATTTGTATTGCTAGTCCTGGACTTACTTCTTCAGCATTGGTTTTGCCCCCTCAATATACACAAAAAACTGCATAGTATTTGTAGGCATCTTTACCTACAATATTGGCCTCTTTGTGCAGATTAGTAGCTGGTTTCGACTATTCATTTTAGCTGTTCGATGTGTGCCAGCTCCTGTACTAGAGTTTTCTTTACTTCTGACTTGCTTTATGCCACTGCTCAAATAGTTTGAGCCCCTCGATTCTCTAGTTCCCCGTTAATATGGGGATTTAGTCTCATTATCTATGTCACAAGAGGATTGTGGGAAGAGCCGGGGACTGTCATAAATTATTTAACACTCAGAATAAAAGAGAATGGTAAATTGAAATTTTCAAAATCTCTTCCTCAGTAATTGCTGTTTAGAATGTTTTCCCCACCATCCCATGGTTTTAACTCAAACTCAAAGTGAGAGTTAACGAGGGGAAAGAGCCTATGAGAGCCACTCATTCGGCAAACACTTGAGTACACACTGTCTGTGCCAGGTGGTGCTGAGCAGCTGGTATGAACAGATGAGGAAGACACTCACTTCGCCGGGCACCTGCTGAGTGTGCTGTCTTGTTTGCCTCAGGGCTCAGTGGGAAGCTGACCAGCCGCGGAGTCTGTGTCTCCATCAGCACTGCTTATGAGGGGCACCTGCTGGATTCCTATTTTGTGGACATTGTCATACAGAAGCCACTTTGGATACATCACCATTCGATCCCAGTCTTCATTCCCCTAGAGGAGATCTCTGCAAAATACCTCCAGACTGACATTCAGCACTTCCTGTTCAGCCTCTCTGAATACCTGAATGCTTACTCTGGAAGGAAGTATCAAGCAGATCGACTTCAGGTATCTGCCTGGAATCGCTATCACATAGCATTTGATGAGCTCAAGATAGAGGACAAAAAGGGTCAAGTTTTGTTTTGTTTCTGTTTTTTAAATATATTTTATTGATTTTTTTTACAGAGAGGAATAGAGAGTTAGAAACATCAATGAGAGAGAGACATCGATCAGCCGCCTCCTGCATGGCCCCCACTGGAGATGTGCCCACAACCAAGGTACATGCCCCTGACCGGAATTGAACCTGGGACCTTTTGGTGCACAGGCCGACGCTCTATCCACTGAGCCAAACTGGTTTCAGCAAGTTTTGTTTTTTTAATGTTTCACAACTGAGTTAGAAGTTTGACTATTATTCTTGCTATTTTCTACTCTTTTTTTACCCGTTGAAACTCTGGCTGATGTTGAAGCATGAATACTGGTTAAGGAGTTATTCACGACTCAGCAGTGACCCTTTCTTCCCCTCACGAAGTAGTAGAGTACAGGGATTGATAGCGTACTTACTACGTGCCAAGTGCCTTCAGTGTTTTCTGAAATATCAGAAGAATACTATCTATCTTTGCCTGGACTCTTCCCTTTTTTCTTAGGATTGCAGTTGAGCCTCGGATTGGGGAAAAAACCAGGCAAGAATGAATGCTATAGGGAATAAGTGACGCTTATAAACTTAGTATCCCCCCCACTATGCATTAGAATGACATTGAAGCTCCTGGTTGTCATTTAGATAAACTGATATGTACATGCAGACAGAAAGCATCAGAAATAGTATTCCCCCAGCCCCTGGCCATTTACTGAAGTGCTCCTGTAGGACCTCCTAGGCTTCAACTGACTTAGTTATCCTCTAATCTCTATCATTGGTCCTTTTTATAGGCCTTTCTCTGCCTTTTATCTGAAATCTAATTTTTTTAAGTATATTTTATTGATTTTTACAGACAGGAAGGGAGAGGGATAGAAAGCTAGAAACATCAGTAAGAGAGAAACATTGCTCAGCTGCCTCCTGCACACCCCCTACTGGTAATGTGCCTGCAACCAAATGCCCTTGACTGGAATCGAACCTGGGACCTTCAGTCCGCAGGCTGACGCTCTATCCACTGAGCCAAATCAGGTGTAGCTGAAATCTAATGAATGGGGCCCTATTTTTGGTAGTCAGTGTTGGAAGTATCACAGCCACTCTCTGCTTTTAGAGCTGTAATTGTCTACACTTTGTGTCTATTTTGATCCCGGCCTCCATTAGAGGGACTTTGCAGCCTTTCTGGCTGGGCCCTTGCAGAGAAACTCGCTGTGCAACCTGCTGTCATTTACTTACAAAGCGGAGCGGAGCGGCCAGGCCTTCCCATTTTGCGCTAGACTGCTCTATAAGGACATCACAAGAACCCTCCCGACTGACGTCACAGTTACTTACCAAGGTAAGAGGAAGGCTGCCTCAGTGGAGAAATCATATCATAAGCGCTGGGTTACTCGGGTCGAGTGAAACAGGGTAAAATAGGCAGAATACATGGGTTGGACCTCGTGAGATACTTTCTTCTGTTTATATACCATAAGCAGAAACATATGAAGACTGTTTTATTTGTTTCTACCAATTTTTCCTCTTCTCTTTGTAATAAACATAATCATCATTTTCCCTGCTAATTTGCTCCTTCCAAATCAGCCAGTGTTCTTTCAGCTTATAATTTGTTTTCATTGGAGAGTGCTCTTGAAGAGACAGCTAATGAGGCTGAGTCATAGGGCCAGAGTGTGCAGAGAGCCAAATGGACGTGAAAAGTCAGTATACATTGAGCTCTCTTGAGATTCAGTAAATGGGATTTTTTTCAGAACTGGCTGAGATTTTTACGCATGTGTATGTGTGACTTTGTTTCAGTTAAGTGTACCATTGTAATGTACATGGGCAGTAATGAAAAAAAAAAGATAAAATTTTTTTAGGAGCTGCCACAGGTTTTATACCATAGGTATTTTTTAAACTCTCACCCAAGGGCATGCTTATTAATTTTAGAGAGAGGGGGAAACATCGATGGGAAAGAGTATAATATACCTTCCACATGTGACCCCACTGGGGATCGAACCTGCAGGCTTTCAGTATACGGGTCGATGCTGCAACCAACTGAGCCACATCATATACCATAGGTTTTCTATTTCTCTGGGCAGAGTCTCTTTTAAATTCCCATCTCAAAAATCGCTTTGGTGTAATTAGAGCCAGCCTCTCAGCTCCAGACCAAAAAATAAGTTACCTAGGTCCAGAATATTAGTGACACAGGTTCTGATTCTCCCAAGTGCACTGATGAGATTGATAGAATGTCTTTCTTAGGAATGGATGCATTGTCCGCCTCATGGGAAACACAGCGAGCTTCCCATGAAAACTTATTTTGTACAAAGCCCCTCCATCAAGTGTTCGCTTCATTTGCAAGAAGAGAAGAGAAGCTGGATATGAGCGTGGTCTACTAGAATGTTATTTGCATTGAGAACACATCAAAAGTGAGTAAACCAAGTACTGTGCACAGTCCCGGGACTGAAACTGTTGGAAGGCTCAGACTCCTTACAGTGGAGACAGATACCCACTTCTTCAGGATTCTGAAGGGGCAAGTGTGAGTCTAGACTGGCAGCTTTGGACAAGTCTCCACAATTGCCTGGTCAGTTGTTAAATGCTCAGACTGGGTTGTAGGGCAGTAGGAGGCATTTTATGAAAGAGGAATATTTCTAACTTTTATAAAAGCTTTAATTACATCTCATTTTCCTAATTGAGACATTTGAAAAGATCAAAGTTTTTAGGTTCGTAGGAAATGAATCATAGTTAAAAAAGGACATGTGTTTAGTCTTCGGTTTGGACCATCATATTATAGACGCTGCTTTTGAAGAAGGTGGTGTGAGAAAGTGCTAAAGTAAGCAGGGCTCTATGTCTCACTTTGTTTCCTAACAGAAAGCAGATCTTCCCTCCATCTCCTGGCCTGATAACCAGGCCTTGGATCTCTGGCACTTGCTTTGGTTTAAGGGAGTTTGTGTAGGGCCAGTCACAAATAGGAGTCATTACTACCCAAGCCCACGCGCTCTAAAATGGTCACTTCCTAGACCTGGCGACCAGGACGTAACTTCCAGGTGTGGGGGCTCCGGCTAACGCTGGGAGGACACGCAGCGTCAGTCAGTCAGGAGATGTCTTAGTTCAAGCTCTTGTGTCTTCCAGGAAGGTGCTGAGTGAGCTAGCAAAAGCACTTCTCCGAGGAGAGGCGTTAACAGGATTTTCACAAGGATCACATTCAAGTTGAAAGCTTTTAATAAAAGTCTTGTTCTTTATCAATACCTGTAAATTCTCTTTTAAAGCAGTAGCAAAGGCGACTGTAGCAAGAGCTCAAAAGGCAAGGCAATATCGGAAAGTGTTTTTTAACAGAAAGTTAAAAATATAGATGTAGATCTTTGATATATTTTTTTCTTTCAGAAATAAATTCCCTTTCCCTCCCACCAGGTAAAAGGAAGTATTGCACTTTCTGCTCCCATGACTAAGGTGACGGGTTCCAGAAGAACCTTTCAAGATTATCAGGACAGGGCCCTGGACCTACCTCAGATCAGAGACAGGTCTCCAGCTTGTGCTCTTCAGAAGGAAAAGCACTGCTTTCCGGTTAGAGCTGGGAGCCGACCGTCACCAGCACAGCGGCCCTGCCCCATCTTCCCCGCCCGCCTCTGTACAGCCTGCTCCCAGTGGCCAGGCCTCTGTGAGGGAAGAAGGGCTGGGCCAGTGCTCGCCTAAGACCCTCACTCTGGGGAAGCTACAGGCACACTGAGGAATAAATAGTATGGCCGCCCTCGGAGCTCACGGAGTGAAGGCTTGAGGAGACTGTAAAATCTAAAGTCTATGTGAGTGTGCACTTCAGCCGTTTGGGACTGAAGTTAGTCGTCCTTTCCCAAGGTCTCTGATTCCAAAAACACCCCCTTCCCGGGGCGAGGAGCCCTCAGGAGCTGTCTACCACCTGGTGGGGCAGCGTCACCGTCACCGAGGAGCCGTTGGGAAAGGCGGCGGGCCTCTCGCGCCCCTTCAGGAAGAAGGTCAGCAGCTCCCCCTTCCCTTTCACGAAGATGGGCCCCCGCCGCACGAAGCGGAAGCCGTACTCGCGCAGGATGGCTTGTGTTTCCTCTACCACCTGCAGGGGGAGCACGCGGTGCAGAGCGGGGGTCAGACCGGTGGGCGGCGAAGCGCGGGTCCCAGCCGCTCCCCTTACTCCGCACCAGCACACAGGGTGCCCTTTGCCCAGGGCAGTGGTCGGCAAACTGCGGCTCGCGAGACACATGTAGCTCTTCAAAGAGTCTTATTTGAAGAAGTTGAAGTTTAAAAAATTTGGCTCTCAAAATAAGTTTCAGTCGTTGAACTGTTGGCCAATGAGTTTGCCGACCACTGGCCTAGAGTCCTCCTCTTGCCCAAAGAGTCTCGTGTTCTCTGTCCTCAGATGCCTGTGTGACAGCATCACGGGAACTTTTACTTTCTCACCAGGTGACACAGATCAGGATATTATTACCCAGAACTTACTCTTAAGTTCTGCAAACAGGGTCAGTGTCTTTTCCCCCTCCTATAACTAGCCCTGGGCTTGCCCTTGCTCTCCCAGCACTGCCCGTGTAATGTTCTGGGCCAATGAGGAGACAGTGCCTGGCAGAACACAGTTACTGGACAGACCTGAATGTTACCCATGACCCCGGTGGACTCCATCCTGCTGGCGACATTGACTGTGTTGCCCCAGATGTCGTAGTGTGGTTTCCGGGCTCCAATGACCCCAGCCAGGACGCCTCCTTTGTTCATGCCTAGGGTAGAGGCATAAATTCAGCACAGCCACACCTCGCAGAAGCTACTAAGTTCTCACAGAATTCCCCACCTGATCTCTGCCATAAAGCGGTTTATCCTGCCGTCACCAGGTCCTTGGCAAACTGTCAGCTGCCCCCATTAAGCTGAGTAACAGTACGGAAGTTGCCAGTTTCTCTCTAACACAAACCTGGCACCTGTGATTTCATCAGGAGTGAGCCCCCAATTGTCTCCACATTCCCATAGGGGGTAACAGATGACTAATTCTTAACAGACTGGACTAAAGTGAACAAACCCCTCAATAGGCATAGCCAGGTTGAGAAGGAAGGAAACCATCATTGTAAACACGGGGACAGGGATGGCTGGCCATCGGTCAGGTTTCGGCCTGGTCATCTAGAAGAGCCTGGACTAAAGGTCCTTCCAGCTCTGAGCATGGGACCTACCCCCTCTAAAGGCGGCAGACTTTCTAGGCCGCTCACCCTCCCTGGTGATGCTGGCTCCCCTGGGTCAGAAGGGCGCCCGAGCCTTACCTATGCGCAGCATGAAGTTGTTGAAGGACTGGTTGTTGATGTTTGTGAGCGTGTCCTTCATGGCGAGGGCAAAGTCAGCCAGATCGGCCAGGTGCTGCCAGCGCTCCTTGTCTGACTTTTCCTCCTGTGCCAGGAGCAGCAGTGAAAGCATCAGGAGCCTACTCCCCCCCCCCACCCCTCCCTGAATGTTCTGGAGGTCAGTCCCTTCACCTGTAGTTAAAGGCCTGTTCTTCACTTTTCCCAAGGAGTCAGGACCCTGTGTAGCACCCTGTCACTGTGACAGAGACTGGGCAATGGTGGGGGGGAGGACAAGTCAAGCCCAGCCCATTTGCCTCCTGTCTGCTGTGTACCTGCTTAAGAGTCACGTCTCTTTACCTTGTCCGAACCTGGTCTTAAACTTGGGATAGCTGTCCTTGTTTTGATTCCTCAACTAGATTAGAAGCACTTGAGGGTTAGGCGTGTTGCTTTAACTCCGCTATAAGGAGATGGCGGTTGTGATGTTTTAAGAACAGCCGCTGAGATGAGGGCCCCAACAGCTTTTCTCATCTCTGGCCCCTCAATCAAGCCGGCTTCACGGGTCTGAGTTAACAAAGCCCTTCCCGATGTGGATGTTTTCGTGGTTCTGTAATTGTGTAGATGGTTCTGTTGCCTAGTGCTTAGAAGGGAGCATAGCCACAGTTCCACAGAGCATCTTATGCCTCACCTAGGCAGTGGAATAATAGTGCATTTCTGTGTGTGTGCTGTTATTTCTGCTCATTACACTTTCTCAGGAAACCGGTTTTAAATTGGCTCGGTCCTAGTGGTGTGTGTCTGTACTAGTGCAAAGTACCTTTATACAACAGTGCTTAACGTTAGTTGCTCTTGTAACTCCTGGTTTCCCACGTGCTAAGGAGGAGGCAGAGCCCTATCCGCTCTCTAGCCATGGAGGTGGTTAGGTACCTTGCTGGAGCTGGTAAAGCCGTTGGTGTTCACGTCTGGGGTGACTCCTGAAGCTGCCATGTAGGTACTGCCAATGGTTTTGATCTTGGTGATGACCCGGAATTTGGGATTGTCTAAAAGCTAAGACCAGTATTAAGGAAGAGAAAATTGGGATTAATAAGCCGACTAAATGACAAGTTTTCCTGTTTACAGTTACCCCCACAAAGCATCCAAGAGATGCTTTTCTATAAAAGCTTTATTCTGCCACATGATCCTAGGCAGATTTCCTGAGTCTCAGTTTCTACAACCTTAACATTGGGATAAAATTCCCAATTTCCTAGGGTGACTGAACATATATGTAGAAGCATTTCTCTTGATGTGTAAGTTACCTAATAACTGTTTAATGAGTCTGAATTTGAAGGTAGGAGGAATCAGAGGAACCTTAGGATCTTGGCCAGTCTTGATCCTGTGATTCCCCAGGCTCTCATCCCAACACTGCAGACAGATATAGAATCCCATACATTACAGGGAGGGGATTATATAGGAAAACGTAGCCAGCTAGAGCAGGGCTGGGGAACCTTATCAACCTAAAAATTAGCCTGCTACACTTGGTCAAATATTTAATTACTTCACCCCTAATGCCTTGGCAGAGCCAGACGTTCCCTCCCAAGCTAGAGTAACTCCAGTTTCTCTTGGACTTCTGCAGCCTGTCTTGAGATTCGATGTGAAACAAGCTGACTTTGTAGCGGGAGGAGGGGAGCAAGACGGACACTCACAGAGTCAAAATCCGAGATGATCTCGTTGAGGAAGCGCAGACACTCGATGCCACCGTTGTTGATGCTCTCCTCTGTGTAGAAGTCGGCAAAGTTGGGCAGGGAGGCGAACATGACTCCAATCTCATCGTAAGACTGGCTGTACAGCTCCTAAAGAGGCGGGACCAGAGTGCTCAGAGACGATCAAATACTGTGCTACGGAAATGTTACCTTCCACACCCACGATAGGTGCACTCCGCTTGTCCCAACTCTCAATTATTAGAAAGCTCTCGTCACAACTAAATTAAAACACAGCTTCTCTAGTCCTTGTAACAGCCCTGGCTGAGAGGAAGGGTGTTGGGAAGTGAGGTGGAAGCAGCTTTCTTCTTGAGATCACAGCTGGCAGAAACTAGGCTCTAGCCAAAGTTTCGTCCTCTGAAACGGGCCTCCCACAGGTGTGTGTGTCCCCAGAAACCGTGTTTGTAGCAGGCCTGGGTTCAGAGGTGCTCCCTCGCAGGCAGCCAGAAGATACAACCTCCTGGCTCCAGGCCATAGCACGAGGGCACCCCTCACCTCATCTCTCTTCTTGGACCCCAGGAAATGGCGTGCCACGTGATCGGGCAACATGTTGGTGACCAGGGCCTCATTCCAGCGTCGCATCTCGTAGACACGTTCCTTCTGGTCATGGACCTCAATCTTCCACAAGAACAGTGTCCGGGCGAGTTTTTCCACCTGAGACACATGCAAGGTGTGTGCGCTCTACACTGGCCGTTTGATGGGAAGAGAAAACTGGGAGGAAGATGGCTACGTGGCAAGGGAAAGATAAAGACCAGCCCAGCCTCTGTGGGTACAGCAGACATCAAAGGTACCTTCTGGATGTGTGGAGCCTCAGGGACCTAACCAGCTCCAGGTCTGACTTGCAGGATCTCCCAGTTCTGGGAGGAGGCCCATCTCCAGCTGGTCTACAAGTGGCTTAGGAAGGCTGTACTTCCCTGGCCAACCACTGGGTGGCACTTGAGCTCACATGGAGCAGTAAGTCCCTTACATGGATACTTTCCTGCCTGCTTCCCCCCCTCACTCCCCTTTTAACCAAATAAAACTTCATCAGTTATTTTCCTTTCTCGTCTGGCTCCGTGGTCAATGTGTTATGTCCCCAGAGCCTGGGTGAGTAAAGATCCATGAGCTCCTGGCTTAGGGAATAGAGATGTTACCCAGGTCTGATGCCCCTCCCCCGTCCTTCGGCATCCTAAAGTGGGTCAGAAAAAGACGTCAAGAACTGTTTGCTTATATCACTAAGGAAGACACCAGGAAAAGGACAAGGTAGTGGCTTGACATATTGGGCAAAGGAAACCAGCTTTCCTTATGAGGTTGTGTTCTCAGATCCTACAACTCGGGCCCTGATGGACTGTCAGCAAACAGGAGCGGAGGGTGTGCAGGCACTCACGTGGCGGGAGAAGTAGTAGAAGCTCAGCATCATGACGAAGATCATCGCTGTCATCGTGTACTTGGAAGGCACCAAGGGCAGTCTGCAGGGCAGAGAGTAATCAACTGAAGGCACCCGGCTGCCCTCCTAAAAGGTGTTTTATTCCAGCGGGGATGCACTCTTTCCGGGGTTCCAGAAACTCCTAGCTCCTTTAGCACCTTCACATTTACTGCCCACCGTTGGGGCAACAGTAAAGCTTTAAGTCACAAGAGCCAACCAATCCTGGCGCCTCCTGGCTGCACTTGGAATTCACATCAGGGCTGCTCCCAGGTGTTAATAAATTCTGCATCATCTGGATCCCAGAAGTAACTGCAAGCACGTAGGAACTTAGAAAAGGAGAGACTACCATTACAGCGATGGAATTAAGGCACAATTTTGCCATGCTTTTTTAGAACTATATATTTTTGTGTGGAGCTATATAGTTCATTATTTTCGTTACTGTATAGTATTGTTACATGAATATACCACAACTTATATACCACTCACTGTGTAATTTGGATCATTTGTTTTGAGTGTCTGTGTGGCTATTATGAATTCTTGTACACATATATGTACAAGGATTTCTCTAAAAAATGTGTGTAGCAGTGGAATTGCTGGAATCTATGAGTTACCCTTGTACTTGGTATTACCAGACTTCTTAATTCTTGTTAAATTGGTAAGTGTGTAACAGTCTTTTGTTATGGTCTAATTTGGATTTCCTGATTACTTAAATGCCTTTCATTTATTAGCGGCCATTTAGATTTCTTCTTGTGTGAAGGACTACTTAAGAGTTCTCCCCATCTCCTAATCTTTTGTTAAAACCTACCTGAGTGTAGTCAAGCCACTGAATCACAACTTTCTAGAACTTGAGAGCTAGAAGAGACCTTGGAGAGCTTCCTGTCCACTATCCTCTTTAAGAGATGAAACTGAGACCCGGGAAAACTGGGCTGCCTGCCGCTCCACAGAGAATTACTGTGACAGGTTAAGAATTCAGGACTTTTAGATCGAAGGCAGTGTTCTTTTTTCCTCTTTTTCTGCTGTCTATACTGCCTGCCAGTTAAGTGCAGCACCATCCATTTCCCTTCACCTCACCTCTAGACCACACTGCTGCTGCTCCCTAAGCTTTCCCTGACTTGGGATGACCAGCCCATACTAAAATCAGTCTCCCTCTGCCCAGCCCCCTATAGAAATACACACTAACTCCTTTCCTGGAGCATCCCATGTCATGTGCCATTACAAGGCTGAGATCCTAAGGCTCTGGCCACAGTATTGCCTAGAGCAGTGGTTCTCAACCTTCCTAAGGCCGAGACCCTTGCATACAGTTCCTCATGGGGTGGTGACCCCCAACCATAAAATTTTGCTACTGTGATGCATCGTGATGTAAATATCTGCATTTTCCGATGGTCTTAGGCGACCCCTGTGAAAGGGTCGTTCGACCCCCAAAGGGGTCACGACTCACAGGTTGAGAACCGCTGCTCTAGAGGAAAGGAGCCAAAAATGCAGACCAGGAGGGAAAGCAGTCGCCTTACCTGCCAGTGTCATTGAGCCCTGGGGTGGAGAGTACCTGCATCTTCTCTAAGGCGACCAGAGGAAAGCTGTCGGACAGATAATGGCACACTCAGGTCCCATCTGGGTACAAGAGGCTGGTGCCCAGTAAACACTGAGGCAGTCAGATCCTCCCCTCATCAGAATGGGAAGATCTGCCCCAGTCACAGCTGTTCAGAGGCACATCTCTGAGCAGCCATGAATCCTGATTCCTGAGAGAGAGAAAGCCACCTCTGTGTAGGGCCATGACTAAATGGGGACTAAGGAGCTGGGAAGAAGAAATTCCAGATTCCCAAACAAGTTCCATCTTACGCGGGTTCCTGGAAACGTCTGCGGTCATATTCATCGAAGATGGGGCTCCAGACACAGAGGTTGATGACAGCCACAGCGCCCGTGACAAGCAGCATGAGGGTGAGCTTCACCATGTGGCTGACCTGCACCAGCATGATGGTGGCCACGAGGGACAGCACGGCCACATAGTTGTAATACTTGGGGTTCTCCATGCAGCCTTCCTCGGTCGCCATCCCTGAGGTGCCGTTGTTGGGTCCCATGTAGTACTGCGGGCAGCTCAGCTGGAGGCCAGGGCCAAGGGAGCAACAGACAGGGTCAGAGAAGGCTGTTGTGGCAGTGTCGCTCAGCTGCCACTTCCCCAGCTCCCTCAGAAACACCGAGAAGGGTGGGAAAATTGACCAAGGAATAATACCATCAATAATTGCCATCACTGTAGAGAGACTCAGGCTGGACTCGCCCAACTAGCGCATTAGCAAGTAGGAAAGCCAGAGCTAGGAGTCCAGTCTTCAGGTTTCAAATCCAGTAATGCTCTTGCCCACATCACACTGTTAAGGAGGGATGTGGGGCCAGCTCAGCACCCACACCTCACCACTGCACGGATGGCAGCCACTCTGCTCAAACGCTCCCCCATTTTGGAGTTGGCCCCACTGTGGGCAGGTGTAGTGAGTAGAAAGTGTGTCCACTATCTGTCCTCCTTTTTGTAGCCTCCCCACGGAGCTGGGCTGGCTCTGGGGACGTTCTCAGCACAGGGCACTCGCATGTGAGAAGTCTCAGACCCAGGTCTGGCCAGTGGATGAAGGCCAAACAGAAGAGCTCCGTTAGTGGAAGAGGCTTGCCTCTTTGTTGTGACAGATACCTGACACTAGCCACACGCAGAGGAGGCAGAGGATATTTACAGTCCGCAGACTGCTTCTGCGTATCGTACCCCTTGGGCAGGGAGGTGAGGAGGGAGAAAACGGGATTGGGATTTAGACCTTCAGTCCTTGACTCTGTCACTTACTGTGACTTACAAGAAGTGACTTAACCTTTCTGAGCTTTACCTCTTCTATGCAACTACAGCTAAAAATACTGACCTCTTGGGAGTGTTATCAAGACTAAGTGATGAATGTAAACTGCGGTTGAAAAGTAAAAAAAGATTGAGTTAATATAAAGCACCGAGCGCATGGTGGGGCTGGTGCATGGTATTCTTGAACTTGGAGAACAGGGAGCTGGGAACAAGTCCGTCTCGGAGTTCTCCTGGGGAGAAGACGCAGCTGTTTTGCCAGGATCTGGTGAGGGATCTGCCCCTGCAGACCTGTCTGGGCGGAGGAATGGTCGACGAGCTGCCTGCTGGCCAGTACGGAGGCCTGTCCCCACCAACGGGAGCCCCTTCCCACGGAGCAGGGACTCACCATGTCCACGACGTTGGCCATCACCAGGATGAAGATGGCCAACATGGCCCAGGTGTTCCTGGCCCAGCGTGTCCGGTCAATCCACGTGGAGAAGGCCACCAGCTTCTTAGGAAAGGCCTGGAAGGAATGGAGTTTCCGGGGCCGTGAGCCTGAGACAACTGCTAACAACTCCAGGCGCTCTCACACTTCCCACGAACCGGAAAAGTGGTGCTGTGCGTGCGGGTCAGCCAAAACGGGCAGCGTGGCGGAGCGAGAGGGGAGCGCGGGAATCCTTGGCTCCATCCCTCACCTGTGACACACTTAGGAAATGTCATAGCGCCCAGACAACAGAACCGTTTGCTCAGAAGACCCGGGACTGGCCCCGGAGGCTGCGGGCAGCACGAGCCAACAGTAGCCCGTTTCTTTTCTCCTAAGTGACAAGGCCAAGACGGGAGACCTGTCAGGGCCAGCTGTCTCTGCCTGGCTAGTCTGCCTTTCCCGGGCCGGCATCCCGAAAAGCTGGTACCTGGCAAGCCACCTGCCAGGTTAATTTTCCTCCAACACTACTTAGGTTTTGTTACTCTGATAAAAACCCTGCGTGGCACCTCGGTGCTCAGAGAAGTCTTAATCCTTCTGTCTGGGTTTCAAGGTCCTCCAGCCGGACCTCCACTGCTGGTCGGCACAGGTTCTCGCTTCTCCGGGCTCCGGCTTACATGCTCACGCGTGCTCCAGCCTCAGAGCCCGGCCCCAGGTGGGCGTCTGACTGAGCAGCTGTCCTGGACCATTCTAACAGACTGCACTCTGTTGGTGAGGACTTGATGGGACGCTAACTCCAATACTCACTGCCACGGGGAGCGACGCTCACTCCCCAGGGCTTGTGAGCCGAGAGGAGAGCGCTGCTTACCCGGGGGAAGATGGCAGCCAGCGAGCAGACCGTCAGGACCAGAAGCAGAAGCTCCCCAACCACGAAGGTCACGTAGTTGGTCATCAGCCTGTAGCAGAGAGAAGGCAATGGGGAGGGAGCGGTGAGGGGGGTGAGAGGAAGGGACGGGAGGCGGAAGGCAGGCCCTACAAGCGAGGCACATGCCTGTACCTGTAAGTTCTATGTGACGCCAGGGGCCTGCCAGCTGAGTGCGGAGCTGGGAATGGGTGGCCCTCACCAGCTGACACTGCTGACCCAGGACATTTCCCAGGAGAAGGCAGACTGGCAGAAACCCCCCGGGCAGAGCCCAGTGACACCTAAGAAGGGATCCTTAGGAATGAGCATCCTGCCTTGTCGCTATGCTGCTGCTAAACCAGTGCCCGATTCCTGGTTACACCCGATTCCTGGTCGCCTCTCACCCTTCGAAATGTCACCCTGCCAGTGAGCCTGCTCTGAGCTGCCTATAAAAATGCCAACAAGCCAGGATCCAGCTCACCACCAGCATCCTTCTCTCTCCTCCTCACTTGGCTTGTAGCTGTAGCACTTACCCTGTCTGCGTATATACTGATTACTTAACTGCTCACGTTTCTCTTCCCCTTCTAAAGTGTAAGTCCACTGGAGCAGGGATTTTTGTTACCTTCACTGCGACATCCCTAGACCTTAGCCCCAGGCACGAAGTAGACAGTAAGTACTTGTGAGTGAATGAGTGAATCTGAGCCTCACGACAACCCTGAGTCACCGGGACAGGTACTGTCATCCTCAGATCATCCTCCTGTCAGCTCTGACTTTACAGGCTGGTGCTTCAGGAGCCCTGAGTGACAGTAAAGTGTGTCCGGACCTAGGCCCATGTGACTGAGTCCTCGGCTCTAATGTAGTTCCCCGATCCACACCGGCTCCTTTCTGCTGCGGAACTCAGTCCCTGAGCTGACTGGCCCGGGCAGGGCGGAGGGGACCTGTCCTCAGAGGGGCAGTTAAAGCAGGACTCCGGAAAACCCGCCCGGCCCCCGAAGACTAGCTGCTGCGTCAGAGCTGCCAGCGTGGACCCTGGGCCTGAGTGTTCCCTCAGAGATGGGCCGAGAAAGGGAGCCAGGCTGGCTGTGGTGCCTGAGGCTGAGGAGCGGCCCCAGCCCGTTTCCTTACCCCAGAACCACCGGGGCCCAGCGAGGCCAGGTCTCCAAGCCCTAGACCCCGTCCCTCAGCCTCTCACCCCGGTCTGATCCCCGATGGGATGCTGGTGCTAGTCCAGACCCAGGGGGCAGAGGGAAGCCCAGCCCCCACATTCCCGGCCTGAGGTCAGCTGGGGCTGTGCCGTGGGGGGCAAGGAACAGGGGTGCTGCGTCCCCACATCAGGCTCCAGCTGCGCACCCCCATCATAGCTGCCGCCCTCCCCGGCCGCTGGGCTCCCGCGGGCCCTCACCAGGGGTCGATGACCATCTCCACCAGGGCCGCGCAGAGCAGCACGACGCAGGAGCAGCTGAAGGCGGCCCCGCTCTGCTTCTCCTTCTCCACCGAGTAGCGCATTTCCATCTCGGGGTCCATGAACCGCATGGACAGGAGGAAGGTGTTTCTCTTCTTCACTCTGTGGTGGGCAGGAGCCGTGAGACGCAGGGCCCCTCTGCCTGGCCCCCCGGGGAGGTGACGGCACGGAGCCGGGCACTTACACCTGCGCCGACTCCCGCTCCAGCAGGGCCTCGTTCAGCAGCTGGTTGAGCTCGTGCTCGTCCTCGGAGGCGTCCGCCACCCGGTCCGCCAGGTCCTGAAGGCGCAGCCTCCGGCGAGGGTTGGGGAACGAGGGGTTGTCGGCCTACAAGACAGGGAGGCAGCGTGGGGGGACAGATGGGATGCAGTTGGAGGACAGGGTTGGGGGGTCACCCTCGAGGATGACCCCTTGGCTCTAGAAACCATTTTCCAGGGAAAGTCTTCCCAGCGCGCCCACAAGCTCCCTCCCGCGTGGGTCTGCATCCAGAGCCACCATCCTTTCTGGTTTCCCTGGGACACTGGTCCCCGGCCTGTGGCCGCCACAGACACGCCGCAGTGGTCACCACGAACGGCAGCACCCTCGGGGAGCGCCGCCTGGCTCTCAGCCAGAGACCCCTGCTGGTGAGCGTGGCCCAAGCACATCCTGCTCCGGGGATGGGAGGGCCACGCATACACATGGGCCGGGCAGGCGGCTGTGCAGTCTGAACCTGGTCACACAGGTGAGCTTAGTTCAGCTTGAACTGTCCCCGAGGCTCCTTACACTGTCCTCATAGTTTTGGATTCTTTTTGCTTTTCCCGTTGGGTGTTTTTTGCTTTCTTGTATTTCAGATCTTTGACTTGATTCTTGGGATCCTCTAGACTACTATTGGATCTCTGTATATTACTCTTTATTTCAGTGAGTGTATGCTTAATTTCTGACTGGTCCTTTTCCATTTTTATTTTTTGGCATTCTCACTAAGATTGTTGAAGGTCTAAGTTCCTTGGAGGTTTCTAGAAGATTCATGAGTAACCTTATAACTGTGGCTTTGAACTCAATATCCAATATTTTGCTTTCATCCATCTTTCATTTGTGACATGTTTCTTTGTCTCCTCATTTTGGCTGCTTCCCTGTGTTGTTTCTATGTATTGAGTAGCTGCTAAGTCTCCTTGGGTTGGTAGAGTGGCCTTGTGTATTAGGTGTTCTGTAGGACCCAGTGAACTCAGCCTCCCTAGTCACCTGAGCTGGGAGCTCTAGGTGCACCTCTTTGTGAGCTGTGAGAACAGTCTTGTAGTTGAGCCTTGGCTGCTGTTGGTGTCCCTGAAAGGAACTGACCTCCAGGCCAATTGGCTGGGAGGACCAGCTGTACTACAGTGGAAGAGCTGCTGTGCAGGAGACACCCTACGGGGCAGGACTTGCTTCAGGGGGGCTTTGGTGCTCATTGAGTCTGCCCCCTGAGAGTGTTGCCTATGGATGTGTAGAGCTGTAATCTGGTGCTGTCTGACACTGACCACTGGGTACACTGGCTCTTGGACTTCCAAGGAGGTGCAAAGTCAGCCACTGCCTAAGCCACCCAGCAGGAGCTACAGAGAGATCTGCAGATCCCTCCTCTTTGTATTGGGTTTGGAAGTGCCCAGACGATGCCCAGTTGTTTAGCAAGACAGGCTGCTGCTGCCTGTTTGAGAGGTTTTAGGCTGAGAAAGGAAAGGCCTTTCATATGCTAAAGCCAAGCCACTACTACTACTACTACTACTACTATGCACAGTTGGTGGCATTGCAAATTGTGTGGGGCAGGGTCTTAGGAAATCTCCTGGGCAGAGCCAACAGCAGTGGCTGCCAGTCAGCCCTGCACTGGAGAAGTCTCAGGTCCCAGCGCAGCAAAAATGACCGCTGCAAGCACCTCCGTCTGAGAGAATGTTGCACTCCCGTTCCTGTCCTGATGCCAGACAGTCCAGTTTCTCCCCGTTATGTGTCTGATCCCCCAGAGTCTCGCCTGGAACTGGAGTTCAAAGCAAGCAGGAGCCTGTATCTCCCTCCTGATTAAAAAAGCACGCACCTCAGTACCAGTCTGGTCCGTGTTTCAATGCGCTTTCTTTACCTCTAGTAGAACTCCCACTCAGCCAGCTTTCCGCCGCCCTGGATGATTTGCTTTTAGTTGTAATTTGGTTGCGAGAGGCAGCAATTACAGGTGTTTACCTGTGCCGCCGTCTTGGCTCCTTACTGCGAGCATCTCTTCGATGTTACCCACCCCTCCCCATGTAAATGACGGGGAGACTCTGGGCTGGCGCTGGGGGAGAGGTGACTGGCTAGGGCTACCCTGCTCAACGGGAGCAGAGCCCTGGCTGGCGGCCACCTCCCCAACTCTGAGCACAGGCCCCTTCCCGCGGCCACAGACGCCGCCCCACATCCTGGCCCTCAGCCCTGCACACACCTGGGCATCCTGCTCCTCGTTCTCCTCGGACGCGGAGCCGCTGGTGTGCACGCTCCCGTTGGACGCCTTGGTGTCGATGAGGGCGGGGGTGCTGGGCTTGGAGGACGCTGGCGCTCCGTTGGGCAGGGCCTGCGGTGGGAGACGCGGCATCAGGGACTCCAGACCCTGCCAGCTGCCCACCACCCTGGGGTGCGTCTACCTGCAGTCTGCCTCCTCACCGCGGTCAGAAGCCACGGACACTGGGGAATTTCACTGCTTACCACCTCCTTTAGTGTTTAAATGCTAGTTTTCTAGTATTAATATCTACTATTAAAACCTGACCCGTCGAGACCGGTTTGGCTCAGTGGATAGAGCATCGGCCTGCAGACTCAAGGGTCCCGGGTTCGATTCCGGTCAAGAGCGTGTGCCTTGGTTGCTGGCACATCCCCAGTGGGGAGAGGGGTGCAGGAGGCTGCTGATCGATGTCTCTCTCTCAAATCGATGTTTTTAGCTCTCTGTCCCTCTCCCTTCCTCTCTATGAAAATAATCAATAAAATATATTTTAAAAAAACACACACAAAAAAAACACCTGACCCGTGTTCCCTTTCCTAGTTCTGAAACAGTACCTCAGGGGCGCAGAGATTCACAGAGGTGTTTTTTTTGGTGTGGAGCCCTGTCAGACCTTCCAAAGGTCTTAATGTCCCCAACGATGAGTATATTTCCTTGATAGAATGATGCACTATCACACAGGGAAGTCATTCACTCATTCACTCACTCATTCAATGAGCATTAACGGAGTGCCTACTATGTGACAGGAACAGATCTAATTCCTGGTGATACAGACAGAATGCCCGGACCTTGGGGGCTCACTCTGGGGGGGAAAGGCTGCCAGGAAAGTGGTCACAGCCGTAAGGAGAGAGTGCTCTGGAGGAGAAGGAGGTCAGGAGGCATGGATTGCAGTGTGACTGCACAGGACAGGTCTGGGAGGTGTCACCATAAAGGTGACATTTCAGTCAAGGCCTGTGGATGGCAGACGGGGTGGGGGAAGGGGATCCCACAAAGAGGGAGCAGCTGGTGCAAAAGCCCTGGATCTGGATCAGGCGTGAACTGGGGAACGGAGCCCAGCCTGAGGCCAGGGCTGCCGGCACAGTGAGTGAGAAGGGACCGGGCGGTGAGGGCCCGACCCCAGCTGACCCCTGCTCCTCTGAGTGAGACGGGAGACCCACGGAGGGTTCTGAGCAGGGGGGTGACATGATTTCACGTAACAGGGTGGCGGCGAGGACAGAGGAGGGTGACTGGCTGGGGTACTATTGCAGGAACCCTATGTGAGAGGGCAGGGGCACAGATGGGGGTGAGAGCTGTGGGTGGCTGGAGCTCGATCTTTCCAGAAATGCCACCAGAACTTGCTCTGGGTGGTAAAGAGAGCGGTCAAGGCCCTCGCTGCTTTGACTCTGTGGATAGTGCTGGCCTGCCGACTGAAGGGTCCCTGGTTCGATTCCAGTCAGGACACAGGCTTGGGTTGTGGGCTTGATCCCCAGTGGGGGGCGTGCAGGAGGCAGCCGATCAATGATTCTCTCTCATCACTGATGTTTCTAACTCTCCTTTTCCCTTCCTCTCTGAAATAAAAATGCGTATTAAAAAAGAGAGAGAGAGAGAGAGAGGTCAAAGAGATCCTCAAAGCTTATGGTCTGAGCAAGTTGAAAAAACGAAGTGGCCACTGGCAGGTGAGGAAGATTGAGGAAGAGCGGCCAGGACAGGTGGAAAGGCCGATGAAGAGGGCGGGAGTGTGGAGAGCAGAAACAAGAGCGCCATCACCTGGCAACTCGGAGCCGCCTGCCCTGCCCACGAGTGGAGAAGCACCGGTGGCTGAAGCTGGTGTGGGCCGCTGGCCGGGGCTGGGACTGAATCTGGGAGCTGTCAGAGGCGGCATTCCGACGGTGAGATTGACAGGGTAGTGGGTGTGGAAGATGCCTGCTCACACTCTCCCTGTCACTCCATTCCATTCAACCTGGAGATCTCTGCAAAGGAGCTGTGTTTGCTCCTGTGACTTCCAGAGACGCCCCTCCTCCCAGAACCCTCCCACCGTCCCTCACACACGCTCACGCCTCCCTGACCGTAGAGCAGGCAGAGTGATCTGAGCATCGCCTCGCCCGAGTGCATCTAATGCTGGAGACCGGACACAGCTCTGAGGCTGATCCTGAGCACACAGGGCAGCTCTTCCTGCCCCACGCCCCCTAGCGGCTGCGCAGCCGGGGCTGGAGAGGACTGGAGTCTCCAGCAGGAGCACTTAATTCCCTGAGAGGTGCGCCAGCGCTGGCAGGGAGGGCGTCTGGTAAAGTATGTGATGGACGTCGTACGCACCGGGCCGTCCCTCTCAGAGAGCAGAGCGCTCCTAGAATCCAGAGCAGGGAAAGCTCCAGGGTGGGCGTGAATGTGCGGCTCAGAAACTTCCCTGGTGACAGCCACATTACAGGGTCCTGCCTGGGGAATAACTAAGGACATGAGACGGTTCACAGCTTCGTCTTTCACACAAACCAAGACAGGAAGTGCGTGGAGAGCCGGCCTGGGCCCGGGAGGGGCCGAGGTGAGGACGGAGGGCACCCACTGCCTCCCCGCAGGGACCCTCACGGCCTGCACCCCGCCGCTCAGAGCCCCGCACACATTCCCCCACTGGCGGAACAGGACAGCCGCCTTCCCCCAGACTCCGCTGGCCCTCTGCCAGGAGGCCAGCACCGCTGCAATGCCCACCGGCACCTCAGAGCTCACTCGGCCGTCAAGCCGGGCCCAGTCCCCGCCACCCTCCGCCCCCGCCACCCCTCCGCCCGGTCCCCGGGACTCACCGGGCTGCTGGGGCCGTTCTGGGCGGCGGTCTTCTTCACCTCCGGCCCGGACGCGATGATGAGGTAGGTCTCGATGCCCTTCTCCTCCAGGTAGTCGCAGCGGCTGCCGCCCTCGCCTGGCTCCACGTCGAACTCTCCCTTCAGGCAGTCCAGGGTGCTCTGGGAGATGTGCACGCGCCTGCACGCAGCCAGACGGCCCTGAGCACGGCCCTCCCCGCCCCCCAGTCCCGCCCAGGCTGCTGCCCCCCGGGGCGGAGACAGGGAGGGCCTGTGTGGGCAGAGTGGCACCTGCCCTCTCCGAGCCTCGGTGTGACGTCCAGGAGACAGGAGTAAATTCCGTCCTCGGGCTGCTGAGTGCTAATGAGAAGGACACTGGACATCTGCTCCCGTTTTCAGGGGCAACGGGCCCTCCTCTGGGGAGTCACCCCAGAGGGAGAGGCTGATGACTGTCTGAGGGAGCTCCCTGGCCGGGGGCTGGTTTCGGCTGCCCCCCGCCCACCGCCCTGAGCGCAGGAGGTCCTGGCCCGGCCGCTCTAACCGGCCAGCGCTCCTCCAAGCCTGCTCTGGCCACCCTGACCCCTCTGGGGGGCGGGCACTGACCGCAGTGCGGTGGCAGCAGACCCCGACAGCCCTGCCCGGCGGTAAAGGGGACGAGAGGACACCCGCTGCAGAGGTCCTGGCAGGAGAGGCCGCAGCCACCCCAGGCCGGGGAGACGGGCGCCCGGGAAGGAGTGGGAGGGGCCCCGGTCCGAGCCACCGACGAGGGCTGGCTGCCCCCTCCAACCTCGAGCCGGCCACTCACCCGGGGATGCCGCCGGCCTCCATCTTGTTGGCCACGGTGACGTCGGTGGACCACACGTCATACTGCCAGCGCTTCTGGCCCAGGACGCCGCCCAGCACAGTGCCCGTGTGCACCCCCACACGCATGTCCACGCCGGTCTTGGTCTTCTCCCGCACATACCTGCCAGGCAACAGCGGGGAGGGGGGTCGGGGAAGCCGCGGCCAGTGCCGACCCCTCACCCCCTGGCCCTGCAGGAGGGATCCCCACGCTTTTGTCTCCTCTGGGCCACGCGGCCACCTGGGTGCCCCCAGCTGTCTGCCTGCCTTGAGCTGAGGCAGAAGGACCCCCAGCCTCGTCCTGAGGGACCCCAGCTGCATGACATCACTACGTCCCCGCACCGCGTGCCCCAAAAGACTCCTCCGGGGCCACCCTGACACGCGTGCTCCCCCCACGGGCCCAGGCGCCCGCCCGCGCGGCCCCGCTCACGAGATGGCCTCCACCATGGCGAGCCCCATGAGGATGGAGCAGACGGCGTGGTCCTCCCGGTAGTCGGGCAGCCCGCAGATGCAGTAGTAGCAGTCGCCCAGGATCTTGATCCGCAGCTGGTGGT
>PVJN01028980.1:0-26789 GCA_004026805.1 Lasiurus borealis | reverse complement strand
AAAAATATATATATTTTTAAAAAATACAGCTCTTCACAGAATGAAAGTAACTTACTGGGCGCAACTGATGATTTCAGGGAAAGTTGGGATTATACTCATTCCAGAGGAAATGCCAATGACAACCAACATCAGCACCAGCAGCCACAGTTGACTGCAAAAGAGTTTGGGAGAAAAACAAAAATTAGCCTTTGAAGAGACATAAAGCTTCATGATAAGGAGGGCAGGCGGGATCCTGGGTAAGTTCCTTTCACAGATTCCAGACCCGGCCTGTCCTCATTCCCATCTGGTCACATTTCATGCAGTGACTGCGTCCTTTAGCTCCTTACACTTGGGGGTGGGGGTCAGTTCATCCTGATATCTCAATGTCTTTTGTCACATCACGTGTCTAGAGTCAACTTGCCTTATATCACCTGCAAAATCCTTTCAAATTTGGTGAAAATGCCAATGCTAATGTTTTTCCTTCAAGTGCTCAGCTTTGAAATTCATTTGACTAAAAAAATGTCAGAGAAGGGAGGTGGTAAAAGTGACAGGAAACCAGTATTTGTACCACAAGGAGCACTGTGTCAGTTCCTTAGCACCCGTTACTTGACCGAATGCTACAGCATCCCTGTGATATCATTGCTATTTCCAAATGAAGACAATTATACAGTCTCCTTTCTGACAACTGCAAAATGGGACAGAAGGCAGGAAGCTTTGATTGGATAAAGAATAAAGGAAAAGGAAGAGAAAACTAAAAAAATATCTGATTGGCTGGGGCTGCAAAGTCAACCTTATCTGGTGTTTGGGGATTGGCTGACCGGCTAGCCTGTATTTCTGGATCAATCCTCATTAGGGGGCGTGCAGGAGGCAGCCAGTTGATTCTCTCTCATCATTGATGTTTTTATCTCTCTCCCTCCCTCCCCCTTCTTCTCTGAAATCAATAAAAATATAAAAAAAAACAAAAAATAAGCTTTACTGAGCAGCTACTACATACTAAGGATGATGCAAAACACAAACAAACAAACAAAAACATGTGGTCCCTGCCTTCCTTAAAACAACAACAAAAACATTTTAAGTATCAACTAAAGACAAGTGTTAACAAAAAACAGTGATATTGAAACACAAAGGAAGAATAAGCATATTTCTCATTTCATACAGATCTTATGCATTCCTGTTTGCTTGTACCACTGCTAGCTTCTAGTAAGATAAATACTGTCAGTCTAACAAACAATTCAAAACTGTCATAAGCCAAGGTCATTATTTCGATAATAAAGTTTGAAATACTAAGAGATAATAAGGTTTAATACACCAAATTAAAAAAAAAAGTTCTTAATGCTACTTGACCAAAATTACAGAGAAGAAAAGATTACCTTTGAATATGCAAGACTGGGACTGGTCCTAACAGCATGTAGCACCCTGCTGTGATTATGTTTCCCCAAACCAGAAACCATTTCCTTAGATGCTGATAAAGAGAGGGACCAAAGAAACTCTTAAAACACTGCATGATCAAGGAATATTTTTTAAAATATCACTGATGAGCATAAGTCATGATATTAAAAATCCAAATATATTGAAGAAAATAAAATTCTACATTTAAGAGAAAATAGGTAGGCAGTAAACATGAAAGCAAGGACAACATACTCAAACACAGGGAGTATGCAAAAACAAGGATTCCTGGCAAAGGGAATGGGTGGCAGATTTTGTACGTGAGGAAATAGTTCAAATCTAACAATTTAAAAAGTGTCACTACAAGGAACAAGCAGGTAAAACATCTGGAAATTTATTTTAAAAGTGCCTACTAAAATTACTCTTCATACTCTACTTGAATATAGGCTAAAAATTATAGGGATATAATATCTGCTCAGTTATGCTCAGCTATATGTAAGACTATGTCTTAAAACCAAGCTTAAAACACTGTTTAAGACACTTGCTTTTCTTTGTAATCTCCATGTAATTTAGATCTTGACAAATAAGCACTAATGCCACAGAAGCTTAAAAGTTGGCTAACAGCACTAGTTTGGTATATTAGTCATCTGGACTGAACGGTTTTGAACTAGTTAAAGGAGAATAGAAGGGACTTTCTGTCAGAGAGATAACCAAAGCATACTGATGTGGCCAAGCTCTTCACTCCCACAGGAAAACTAAATTATCTCCTCTCCATTGGATCAAGACCCAACACCTTTGGAATTCTGGCCTAATTATTAAAGTCAATCCATTGTTTTTTTTTTTAATATTAAAGTAGCTTTTTATCTTTAGGAAGTCTAATGCAAAATAAACTTGCTCAGGTTGAAGGTCAGTGGAACCTCACTATTAGTTAAAAAAAAATTTTAATATATTTGAATTTAAATGTTCTTACCTCCCCCCAAAAGATAAAAAGGTGAGGTGATAGATGTGCTAATTAATTAGATGGAGGAACTCCTTTCACTATATATATATATATATATATATATATATATATATAACAATTCACCATAATGTACACTTTAAATATCTTATCATTTTGTCAGTTATACCTTAATGAAGTGCAAATTCTATATAATAAAAGGCTAATATGCAAATTGACCAAACAGCAGAATGACCAGTTGCTATGATGTGCACCGACCACCAGGAGGCAGATGCTAAATGCAGGAGCTGCCCCCTGGTGGTCAGTGTGCTCCCACAGCGGGGGCGCCGCTCAGCCAGAAACTGGGCTCACGGCTTGCGAGCGCAAAAGGCTCTCCCGTACACAGGGCCTCTAGTTTAAAAATAAAAGAATATATCAATTCTAATCAATGGACCTCTAGAGCTCTAGAGGTACAGTTGGAAAACTACCAGTCTAAACACACAAAAGCAATTCTTAAACATAAATTAAGTGTACATACTGGCATTTTATCACTTAGTAGACCACAGAGTGGTGAAGAAATGGTGTAGGATAGTGCCAAACCCAGGAATACCAGTCCCACGTGCCCAGCTGGTAAGTTAAACTGTAAGAGAAATCTTGTATTAAAGGTACACGAGTAAGTCATTTTTAAAATAAACATGTATTTTTCTGTTTACCATTTCTTCAGCTCTTGTTATCTACTATCAGTCTATTAATAACACTCAGTATCCTTCCTAATTTTTGTCTTCACTTTGTCAGTTGGTCCATAGATTACTTTTTCTCCGTGAGGGGAAAAACAAACACCTAACCAGAGGTCAGGTATCCCAGATTTTTGCTTTGTAACACTTGACAATAAACATATAATTTTGCTTCTATGAATCGTAGGTTTTTACATGTAAATGAATACTTGGCAAACTTTAAGTGCATAAAATTTACTTGGAGAATTTATTAAGAGAGGTTCTTGATAAATAGAATGTTTTATTCAGAAAGTCTAGGAATCTGCATTTCGAACAAGTAATCAGGTGATGCTGACTGTCCACAGACTGAGTGCACAGATGTAAAAATCATTGACTGTATTATCTATTCTACCCATCTCAAAAAGATAGCAATATTTAAATAAATACTGTACTTCAATGGTATGACACATTTTAAAAGGCTTTGAGACAGCAAGCTACCACATAACTCTGATACTGTTACTATTACCAATATGATACAAATGCCTTCCCCGCCCCTCATTCTCCTCAATATCTTTAACTAATTTTCTAAATTAAGTCCAGGAGATTTGATTATGAGTCATTGACCAACTGACAAAGTGAAGACAAAAATTAGGAAGGATACTGAGTGTTATTAATAGACTGATGGTAGATAACAAGAGCTGAAGAAATGGTATGACAAATATTAACTCATGTTAAAAATTAGTGTTTTAAAGATAAAAGCAAGAGACAAAAGTCAGAAATGCCCTCTTCTGATGTTACAACTGATATTCCCCCTAAAGGCTGGGAAACCAGGACTGGCAGCAAACCACCAAGTCAAACAACTGGTAAGAAGTCAGAAGAAAGGTAAAAAAAAAAAAAAATCAGAGAAAAACACATTTCTAAAGATTTCTTATAAGGTAAGTAACAGTGCCTTAGGTTTACCAAAGAATGGTTACCAACTTTTAGACACAACGCCCTGGGGCCGAAAAATGACTCTTAAAGAACACATCATTGATGTGAATGGGATGTGTCACCACAAACACAGAACAGTTTTCTTAGGTGTTTCCGCCTGGATGCTCCCTGCTTAAGCATGGCATTCTATTCTCTAAACCTCGGGCCATGCATTACAATTACAGACCCAAGTTTATCTTTTTGTGTAGCTTACACCCCCAAAACTGGCTTTAGTGACTTCACGGGGCGGTGTTTCTGGTAATTGTGCTTTTATAATTCTAGGGCTTCACATAAAAAGTCAGCGTTGACCCATTAATTCTCTAGTATAATGAACTACCAGGCTTGGTCATATATTTTATTGCATTATTAATAATCTTTTTCAAAAATATCTAAAAACAAATTTCTATAAGAAACTTTTAGAATTCAGTGTTTATTCCTCAGCACTTAAAAAGATGGAGAGGTCCTGAGGTACTCCCTCCTATCCCACATATAATATGGCCTATAAACATGCAATTAATTCTACGTGATAGCCTCAACAGGTCAGTGGACCCAGGGAGGACACCTCACATTCAATGAGCCAATGGGTACCCCAAGTCCCCCACTGAAACTCAAACAGGCAGAGAAAAGGTGTCCTTATTAAGCAGCCGGGATGATACACAAGCCAGACCTATGATGACGCGAGCGTGGCCTTGGAAAGAACGAGAAAAATGTTCGAGCCTCTTAGTGAAAGGCTTCCTTTCACTAACCCCAACCCTAACCCTAACCCTAACCCTAACCCTAACCCTAACCCAGAATCAGCCCCCCAGTGACAGGGACGCCAGACAAAGGTACAGGCTGCCTCAGTTCGCATTCTGCCCACCTTCCTGCAGACACTCAGAGAACTTCCCACCCATCAGGGCCCCAAGGCAAGCGATGATGTCTACTTCCCCCAACGTGGAGCTCGCCAGCAATCAGGCTGCTCACCTTCTTCAAAACAAAGAGAGACAGGGTCGGGTCAAGGAAGCCGAAGCAGGCGCTGAGCGAGGTGATGATGAAGGTTAGGAGCGCGACCTTGGGTAAACTGATGAGTTTCCAGAATGAGTGTTGACCTGGATTAGACTCTTCTGAATAAAATGAAAAAAAAAAAAAGAAAAAAAGAAATTGGAGTAATTAAAATGACTTACCTATCATTTAACCTCTTAGGAAAACCAACATTGGTAAGGCCATCATTATCTGGTCATCAAAATAAGAGCACCTCTGAGTTTGCCTAAAGTTGCTTATTATCTACACTGGCAGAAGTTATTTAAACCTAGAGGCCACATTCGGTTTTCCTAAAAAATAATGTCTCCGTTTCAAAAGGAATCACAGTGTGAGGAGAAGAAGGGGTCATAGGGTATAGGTTACAAACTAGAGACAAGCATGGCCTTTCCCTGATGGAATAAAAAAAATAAATCTGTAAGGTTTAACTTTGTGCATGGGAAAATGCAGATCCTTCATGAAGGAACAATGTGTGTGTGCGCTAAGGGGGAATTGGAGTTCATCAAAGAACCAACGATTTGTTTTCTGTTGGCAAAGAAAACCCTGGATTGAATGCAGTGATAGTGTGTCATGTGTAAAGTACATTTGCCTTTCAAGGTCAGTAGACTGCCAACCTTCCTTTTCCCACCAATCCCTCCACCACTTCCCAGTTCTCAGTACCAGGCACGGTTGTGTCCAGGCCTCCGTCCATATTCTATGACTCCTTTCTTTTTGCCCCTAATAATCTGTCAAATCTATTCACTTTGTGAGGTCTGGCTATGGCTCTAATTATTCCACAAATTGTACCTTTCTCTAGTTTCCTGCTGCACTTCAAGTCTCTGATATATTTTAACACTTAAGCTATAGTTCATTTTCATCATTGTTTGGTATTGTGTGATGGCTTTCCTGTCTTCCAGTTAAATTTACTAAAGAAAATCTTTGTTGAGCCAGGCTCCATGCAAAATGCTGGGCAAAGGCAAAGAGGACACACTCTATCCTGAGAGAAAAGTGAAGAAAGGTAGGATGGAGTTAAGAGGGTATCTTTTGGAGCATATGCGAGCATTTCCTCAACACACACACACACACACACACACACACACCACCACCACCACCACCACCACCACCAGGAAACAATATATAAAAATTGATTTCCAAAAGTAATATCTAAGTTGGTGCCCACAGGATAAGTTTGAGATGAGCAAGCAAAGAGGACCAAAGACTAATTCAGGCATATTGGAGTCAGGCATGCCTATACAATGGGGATGATATGTGGAGATGAGATTATATAAAACTTTGTAAAATGTGCTAAGAAACCTAAGAAATATCTATAGATTTCAAACAAGGACGAGACTCAGATCTGTGGTTGAAAGAGGCCTCTCTCTGGCCTCGTGGAGAAGGGAGACTTTTGCAGTGATCCGGGCCACAGGTGATCCTGGCTGCGGTGGGATGGGCATGGCCTTTGAGAGCCGGGACCAGCACTTCCATATCCTCCTTTCTCCAATAGCACCCACCGTGGTTCATTACTCAACTCATTCTTGTTGAATAATGATCCAGCATGGAGCAAAGTATGGAAAAAGCAGAGAGCGGTTCAGCTATTTTAAGTGCTACATTTAGACTTGGTCAGAATATGAGAGATAAAGTGAAACCGTGGTGTATCTTAATTATTAGCCAAATATTCACCATAAACTAAATCTGAGTACAACCCAGGCCACTCAACTTAAGGGAGCCTGCAGTCAGTCTAGGAAGAGGTCAAGCACCACCATGTGGCTCCGTGCGGTAGTGCCGGCAGGCAGATTACTTAGTGTGGACTTTGAATTGTATATTAAAGGTACGTATTTACTAGTCACCTTTAAGATATAAATGATAAAATACCAACTTGAATCAGTTAAATTTATGGTGCATCTAAAAGGTATTCTGAAGTTATGGTGTAAGACAAACTGTTACGGCATAAATGGTCCCTTCTCTAAACCCAAAGTGTGAAACGGGGTTACCAAAATACTAGGAAAGTCTGAAAATAAACATATCATGAAAATGAAGCTGTTGGAGAAGCTCCAATAATTAAAACTTAGATAACTGCTTCAAGAGGCACATGGCAGGATTTCCTGGGCAGCTCTGCCACGCTGTTCAGGTACTCTCTCTGCTCTCCCTAATTCTATATATTCTTCTTAGAGCAGTGGTTCTCAACCTTCCTAACGCCGAGACCCTTGGATACAGTTCCTCATGTTGTGGTGACCCCCAACCATGAAATTATTTTCATTGCTACTTTATAATTGTAATTTTGCTACTGTTATGAATCGTGATGTAAATATCTGTGTTTTCCAAGGGTCTTAGGCTACCCCTGTGAAAGGGTCGTTCGACCCCCAAAGGGGTCGCGACCCACAGGTTGAGAACTGCTGTCTTAGAGGGATGTGACTCCCTGCCTAGCAACACCTGCCACAGCAAGCTACCTGTAGAGAAGGGGAGGTGGGGTGCCGCTCAGGGGTGAGGGAGCAGAACAAATACTGACACTGTGGCAGTACCTACTCAGCATTTAGTCCAATAATTGAGAAAAATCAGAAGAACTTGCCAAAAGGGGTAACAAACTGTGTTTTGAAGGCAGCACGGGAGGGAGAGACACTCCAGCACACGTGACTCCCCTGTGAGATCTGACAACAGCGCTTACTGGCTTTCAGGATGAGGCTCACATTTTGTAGATTTGTGAATTTTTAATAGGAAGACTGACATGTCCATGGCTGTGTTAGAAATAGTTCTCTAGAGCAGTACAGAAGAAAGGACTCAATAAACAGATACAAAGATGAGGGAGTGGTTGGGACTATAGCTGACTCATAGCCTCCCAAAGCTAAAGCCACGTTGTCCGGGCGTCCAGAAAGAGATAAATGAATGGAGTGGAACACAAAAGTCTGCCAATGTCAACAATAAATTTAAAAAAAGAGTTAATTTTCTAGCTTCTCTCTTTAAGCTCTCCTAAGGCAATAGTTTTAAAAAGCCTCAATGGCAATACTTAGAGGGGTGTGTCTCCCTGTTTGGCAACACCTGCCACAGCAAGCCACCGGTAGAGATGGGCAGGTGGGTTACCCGTCAGGTATGAGGGAGCAGAAAAAATAACATTAACAGTCTTAGAAAATTTTATAGCGTTTTCCCCCCATTCAATCTAACTAAAAGGTCCTTCTGTAGATAAAGAGAAAGTTTGTCAAACCAATTTGTTCATAAAAATACAGCTAGCTGGGGCTTTGTTGAGTTCAATGAAGATGCAGGGAAATTCTAATTGAGGAATGACAAAAATGAGAGAAACAAGTACCAGGCAACTAGGCTGGTGGCGGTTAGAGGGGGCTGCAAAGAATAGCAAGGCTGGGCATGAGGGGAGGAAATTAGCAGAGCAGGCTGGGACTCAGGGAGTAACAGATATTGGGGCCGGTCCAGCACCTAATCACAGAAGTCCTCAAAGCCGTGTCCTATCTTGAACTAGAAAGCAAGGTCTTTTTTCCTTATACAGTGGGATAAAGGGTCAATCAAACTCTTTCCCTGCTGCATGAGAATCTGACTTGGTGTCGGTTGCTTAGTTATCAGTTGAGTGTTCATCTGACACCCAAGTGGGGAGCACTCCTAGGCACTGGTCTATAGAAATCAACCGGGCTGCCGTGTTATTGGTGCTAGAAAGAGGACAGGCCCTGCCGTATGTTTCAGGGTGAATGATGGTGCCTTTCTAGCAGTGGTCTCTAGCTCTGTCTCCCCAGCTCCCACGTGAACTCTTGCTCTGTCCCCCTAGTAATCTGACAAGGATAAAAGGCCAACTGTGTTATGAGGCGATGTTGCTCACAATGCAAAGTACCCTGGCCTGGCCAATTTCATTTGAATGGAAGGAACTATACACCAACCAGAAGTACCTGGTATTTGTGCCTCCCTGTGTGTGATTGTGGAGACCCTGGAAGAAGTGCCATGGAGTCGTTACAGGATATGCTAACTCCTTTGGGCATGAAGCTCTGAAGCCAGGATCACTCCCATCACTGCCAGCTGTGGCCTGGTGTCCTTGCACCTGGCTGTGTTGCACAGATAGCTGCAAGGACCACTGGGAAGGGAGGTGTGACCTTGCCCTCCAATCTTATGTGGCCTTCTAAGAAGATGGTGCATGTAACTTGTCATTCCAAATCTTTAATTAAGTCCAAGATGGCACTGCATATGGCTATGTTTTATGATCAGAAATTAAATATTTGCTAGTTTTAAAGGTCAGAAAAATTTCTGATGTATAGACATTTATGTCAACTGATTGCCTACAGGATTTTTTCTGAAAACAGAATCAGTTATTTCAAGGTGCTCTAAAAATCTACCATTGATTACATAAAATAAAAGTGAGTTATACATTAAATTGATCTACAAAGGCATGCAAATACTAAAAGATCCTTAAAGTGAGTAACAAATGTAGTCTTACCATAACTAGGTAAAATGTACATGTTGAGTGGGACCATCAGCAAAATTATGCATCCAAGCAAAATAAAAGGCACCTCATAGCCAAACGATTGATACAAGAAGCCACCTAAAGGAGGCCCTAGCACTAGTCCCAGTCCAGAAAAAATCTCAAGAATTCCCTAAAATTGAGGGGGAAAAAAATGCGTTAATATATTTTGATTGAATAGTTAACAAATAAAGGTTTTGTGGACAGTATCTGAAAAAATTCTATCCACTTCACAATTAATACACACATACACACAAACTCAAGATAGACCCCAAATTTAAACATATATTTTGAAATCATAAAATCAATAAAAGGTAAAATATGGGAGTTTTTTGTTCTTTAGTCCTTATGGTAAGGAAGGTTTTCTAATTATGGCACAAAACTCAGAAAACGCCAAAGAAAAGATTGATAAATCTGATGGTATGAAAACAGGAAAAACACAACAAAAGACAAAGAATAGAGAAAAAATACTGACAAAGGACTAATTTCCCAAATATATCAAGATAGTTACCTCAATCGAAAGAGAAAAACCTAATAGGAAAATGGGAAAAGGCTATAAAGAGACTTTATATCATGACACATACATGATATGCAAAGCTCTTAGGCATGTTAAAAGATGCTCACCTTCGCTTTTCAAAGACTCGAGCATTTAAAGACATCAATGTTTCCCTATCGCCTGTCTAGCTCTCCACACTTCCGAGGATTTGAGGAAAGAGCACCTTTGGACATTGCTGGTGTGTGTACACCACAGGGGCAACCTGGCAAATCAACCATTACAAATATACACATTCTCTGAGCAAGAATGCCACTTTTGGGAATCAAGCTTACAGATATAGCCATAAAGAAGTGATATGGTATATGATATGGTATATGGTATATTTGTAGCACTGTTTGCAATAGCAAAAGATGTAAACAACGTAAATATTCATCAATTTAAATAAACTAGGTTATGCATACAGGGAAGTACCATACAATCATTAAAGAGAAGCAAAGAATGAGGAACTTTTCATATATAGATGTAGAAAGATCTCCAAGCTAATTTCTTTTTTTTTTTTTTAATTTATTGATTTCAGAGAGGAAGGGAGAGGGAGAGAAAGACAGAAACATCAATGATGAGAGAGAATCTTTGATTGGCTGCCTCCTGCACATCCCCACACTGGGGATCAAGCCTGCAACCTAGACTTGTACCCTGACCAGGAATTGAGCCTGTGACCTCCTAGGTAAATGCTCAACCACTGAGCCATGCCAGCCAGGCTCCAAGCTAATTTCAATATTCGTGTAATTAGTAAGACAGAGTATGCTACCATAGTGTAAAGAAAATGGAGGAAAACATGCTATTTCAATTACAGGCTCTGTGGTGACATTTGGTCTCTGTACACTTCGGGTCCTACAGAGACGCCTGGGTCCAAGGAGAGAGCTAGGGGAAAGCCTGCCTGGGGCCCGGGAGGCAGCAGCCAAGGGCTGGGACAGGAATCGGGTGTGTCCCTAATACCAGAGGTCTAGATGTCCAGGCAGTATATGAGACACACATCAACATGATGCTACCAGGGTACTCCACAGTCAGCACAGAAGCACTTAACAAACTTCAAGATAATGGCTAACATCTCTCCCAGGAATCTTGGAAAAGTGGAGAAAGGACTCGACAAATTAAGTCTTTTCTAACCCAGAGGAACGCTTCAGACGGCCAAGCCCCAATCTCAGCTACGGAGAGAGAGCAAAATACTACTAGGAAGGTTTTTAAAAGCAAAAGTGGCAAAAAGAATATTTGGCTTGGACCACATTTACCTGTCAAACTGCATATTCAAAGGATTCTAAACCCAGGAAGAGACCTAACTAAGACTGATACATTTATAGACAGCCTGCTCCTGGAAGTACAGACTAAGGGAAAAGGTAACAAACACAGATTGTAAAAAAAAAAAAAAAAGGAACAATTATAATAATCTGAACAATAAAGATGTATTAAATTTTTTTTTTTACAAAGCATGATATCTAGTAGAATGGATCCCAGCTTTAACTTAGAAGGTGAAACAAATATTTTAAAAAAAAGGTAAAACAGGAAAAAATATATAAAATACATACCAATACTGTAGCCACACGATTTGGGAAAGCCTTGGCAAGGATAGAAAAAGATGCAGTTATTGCTGCAGAAAAGCTTATTGCATCTATTATTCTCACTAGAAAACACATAGCAATAAATACCGGTCCGTCTGGAACTTGGTCCAATAAACTAAAAGAGAATAAAACAAGTCTCAAATGCCAAGCTGGTTTCTTTTTTAAAAAAATATATTTTTATTGATTTCAGAGAGGCAGGGAGAGGGGAGAGACATAGAAACATCAATGATGTGAAAGAATCATTGATCAGCTGCCTCCTGCACACCTCCTAATGGGGGTTGAGCCTGCAACCTGGGAATGTGTCCTTGATCGGAATAGAACCTGGGACCTTTCATTCTGCAGACTGATGCTCTATCTAATGAGCCAAATTAGCTAGGGCCAAGCTAGTTTCAATTCATTTCCTTCTTAACTGTACTCACTGTAAAGATCAGTAGCTCACTAGAGTTATTAGAATATAAATACTATTCTCTTTAGAATATAACATTTTTTAAGTTGCTATGTTATACTTTGAGTGGAAGAATTATCTTCTTTGGGGCATACCAATATGAAGCATAATCAGAATTTAATTGCCTTTTTTTCCTGCTGACATAACTGGCGCCCTAAATAATACTAAATGGTAGGCCTTTTGGAATATAAAGCATCACTCTGACAAGAACCAATATAGAAGATTCTTAATTTCAGGTGTAAGCCAGAGTGAGGCTCAAACCTTCAAATATAGTGAATACAGAAAACAGAAGACCACCCCACACAAAAAGAACAATTTAAAAAACACTTAATTTAATATGGTTTTCCTTAGCTATTTCATCACAGTCTCACCTAACTCTTATCACTCATCTATGTTCCCCCAATAACTTCCTTAATTAAACTCCTCCATATGATTTGCCACTATGGTTGTATAAGCTTAAGAACTTTCAAAGTCTTGCCTCTGGATTTTTTTTCCCTTTTCTCCAAACAGCAATAGGGGAAACCATTCTGCTCCCATGTTCAGAAGTGAGTACAGGACGAGGCCTGGCTAATCAGTGCATTCTCTTCCCTGGCTACAGTGATCTCGATGCAGTGATGGGTCATCAACAAAGGTTAGGCCAGTGGAACTCCATTCTGTAACTCTGCTAGAAGCTATTAGGAAAGTGGCTTCTGGGGGCCATCTTGCCATCACAAGGGTAGACCCTATCCAAGAACACAGTTCAAGAAGAGGAGAGCAAAACCAGGAATTTAAGAAAGATGCTTCACAGGTTGAGAAATGCTAGCGGGGTAGCCTAAGACCATTGGAAAATACAGATATTTACATTACAATTCATAACAGTAGCAAAATTACAGTTATGAAGTAGCAACAAAAATAATTTTACCATTGGCAGTCACCACAACATGAGAAACTGTATTAAAGAGTCGTGGCATTAGAAAGGTTGAGAACCACTGCCCTAGAAGATTATTTCCTTAAAATCAATGTCACTCATCCTGTTTTCTACATCACACAACTCTCTTCACCATTAGTCACATGCAGGGCACTCAACCATCAGTGGTACTGACTGATGTAAAGGATCCATTAACATTTTAAACTGAAGATAGATTATGTCACATGTTGAAGCTCCCAAACATATCAAAACATGACTTACCCAAAGAGAATTGTAACTCCTCCTGAGACAAATATTCCCGATACAAACATAAATTTCGCTCCAATCTGTACAAGCTACAATAAATGTCAAAGAAAGTGGTAAACTGATGGCTACTACCAGTCTATATATTGACATAAACAAATATACTTTATCAGGAAATATACCATTTGGAAAAGATATAGGCAATTACTATAGCAATTCTTTAATAGAATAAAAACATAAATTTCTTAAACCATGAAAGATGTTAAAAATCAGTCAATTCTAAGAATGGAACTGTCCACAGTGGCACAATTCATAAAGTATAATGGTGGTTATTTCTGCAACAATGGAAATTCTAGGCTGATAAATTAGAATAACTCATTGTATAATTTTTAAAATTGAAATGTTCATATGAACTTTAATACTTGCATATTTTCCAAAGAACAAAGAGGCCAACAGTTCAAACAAAGCATAGCATCCAAAGATCATCCCGATAACTGTATTACTGGCTCCTTTCTTTTCAGCCTTAAAAAAAAAAAATTGAAAAAGAATTGAGTTTGAAAGACAAATTCACATCAGTGTAAAAAAAATGGAGATATTAGATATGAGCATCATCTTGTAACCTTTATCTGTGAAGCAATTTTAAAAATTATTATTATAAAGTAAACAGGATGGAGAAGGAAAACTATAGTAAAACCTAGTCTGACATGAAAATAATGCACTCATCATGCTCAAACATTAAAAAAAGAACTATCATGTAATTCAGCAATCTGTTTTCTGAATATATAGCAAAAGAATTGAAAGTGGTATTGGAAAAAGATATTTACAGCATTTTTCACAGTAGCTAAGATATAGAAATAATCCAAAAGTCTATCAACAAATGAATGGATAAAACAAATGTGGAATATATGTTCAGTGGGATATTATTCAGCCTTAAAAAATAAGGAAATTCTGGCATTTGCAACAACATGGATAAACATTGAGGAAATTACGCTAAGTGAAAAAAGCCAGAAACAGGAGAACAAATGCTGTATGATTCCACTTATCTAAAATAGTCAGAAGCAGAAATAAAATGGTTGTCAGGGGCTTCAGGAAGGGGGAAGTGAGAAGCTATTCATTAGGTATAAAGTTTCTGTTAAGCAACATAAGCTCATGTTATGTTGTTATCACATAAAAAAACAACAACAAGAAAGGAAAATAAACTCACAAAAGAACACAAGGGGATATTTGTGGATGATAAATATATTTAGTATCTTGATTGTGGTGATGACATCACAGATATATGCATATGTCCAAACCCATCAAGATAGATATATTAAATACGTGCAATGTTTTTGTATACTGATTATACCTCAATAAAGCCTCTCCCCCTGAAAAAAAGATATGTTTGCTTTAGCTGACAAAATAAAATAAGAATTAGAAAGGATAAAATAGTATAAACAAAAGTAAAACATCTTGGCTGAAGAAATATGGGCTCTGCTTTATCCACGCACTGAGTGAACAGCTAATCTTGACATACTTCCTTTATGATATCTGTGAAAATATATATATTGGCCTTTGCCCCTATTCCTGGAACAGAACTGCTAAAACCCTTGTAATTGTCTAAGTGATAAAAGCACTAGAAGTATCTTCTGTTCTAATATTTGTTTTTTTCACCCTGGTCCCTAGTACCTGATGGCAGGACAGAGTGGAGAGGTTGAATCTAAAGCACTCAGAATCAGCCATTCCTCTTCCATTACTAATAACCACATGAGATAATGTATGGAGACAAGCGAGTTATCATTGTAAAAGACACCACTGATGACATCCTAGCAAAGGCTGTGCTCTACGTAGACTGGAACATGAAGTCGACATGTCTATTACACAAAGAGCAGGTTGTATGTGAGTTGAATTGTGTTCCTCAGACTTCCTATATTTTGAAGTATGAACTCCCAGTATCTCAGAATATGACCTTATTTGGAGATAGAGCCTTTATAGAGGTAACCAAGTTAAAACTAGGTCAGTAGGTTAGCTGTAATACAAAATAACTTGTATCCTTATAAAAAGGGGAAATTTGGGCACATATACACCCATAGAGGTAAGACCATGTGAAGAGATACAGCCACAGAGACAGACCTTGCATAGGCCCTTCCCTCAGAGCCATCAGAAGGAACTAACCCTGACAACCCCTTGATCCTGGACTACTAGTCTCGAGAACTGTAAGACAATAAATTTCTGATGTTTAAGTTACCCACTTTGTGGTACTTTTTTATGACAACTCTAGCGAACTAAAACAGGTACCTCAAAAAGAAGGGATTACCAAAGGAGTCAATGAAGATGTAGAAAGAACATTCATAGGCCAAGTTACATTATCATGTTTTTTGCTTAATAGTTCTAAGTATTTAGTTCTGGAGTCTGGAAGAAAATGTGTAATGGTTATAACAACTAAAATTTATTGGACCCTTACTATGAGCCAGAATCCTATTAGGGCTGTTTTACATGGTATCTAAGAACAATTAAATAAGGGATGCATTTTTAGTCCCATTTACTAGATGAGGACACAGACTTGCAAAGTTTCTGGTTACTGCAGTCAGGATAGTTTCCACTGTGTGCATGTTCCCACATTCTCTGTGGAAACAGGATGGTGGTGGCAGGATGTCCTAGAACCACCCCAGCAGCAGCTGAGTGCCACTTTTAGAGCATGGATCCTGCTTTACATGAGCAACGTGAGAACAGCTATGCAAAGCAATTTTTGGTTCACATGTAATCCTCAAAGAGGAGGGTGCCAGAAAAAGGAGCAGAAATAGGAATCCTGTCCCAGAATTTAAGAGGGGCCCTATTTTCCCTTTGCCTAATCAACTCTGGCTCATAGGAAAGATGGCAGACCCTACAGGAGGAAGGGTAATTTGGGCAGGGCATAAGGCTTCAATCCTATATAATAAAACAGTAATATGCAAATTGGCCCTAATGGTGAAACTACCAGTCACTATGACGTGCACTGACCACCAGGGGGCAGAAGCTCAATGTAAGAGCTTCCCCCTGGTGGTCAGTGTACTTCCACAGGAGAAGCGCCACTCAGCCAGAATATGGGCTGACTGTTGTAAGCATAACAGCAGTGGAGGGAGCCTCTCCCACCCCCAAAGGCTCCTGGGTTTCCAGAGGGATGTCTGACTGCCAGCTTAGGCCTGATCCCCTGGGGAGTGGGCCTATGCCAGTAGGTAGACATCTCCCAAAGGATCCTGGACTGTGAGAGGGCACAGGCCAGGTTGAGCGACCCCCTTGCCTAGTGCACTGGGCCTCTAGTATGAAATGAAAAGGAATGATATCTCACTTGCCTCCACACATTATCTCATATGGTTATTAGTAATGGAAGAGGAATGGCTGATTCTGAGTGCTTTAGATTAAACCTCTCTACTCTCTTCTGCCACCAGGTACCAGGCACCAGGGTGAAAAAAAACAAATATTAGAACAGAAGATACTTCTAGTGCTTTTATCACTTAGAAAATTACCTATGCCTTTTTAAGTTATAATGCTCTCTCTTCTACCTCTGTCTTTTCTTCAGCCTTCCCTTCTGCAAGCAAGAAACTAAATTAAAAAAAAACTAACACATGCCATAACCGGTTTGGATAGAGGGTCAGCCTGCGGACTGAAGGGTCCCAGGTTTGATCCCAGTCAAGGCCATGTACGTTGGTTGTAGGCACATCCCCAGTAGGGGGTGTGCAGGCAGCAGCTGATTGATGTTTCTAACTCTCTATACCTCTCCCTTCCTTTTTGTATAAAAAATTAATAAAATATATATATATATATATATTTAAAAAGTAACAGAGAGAAAGAAAGAGAGAGAGCACTCCTGGTTTTCCTTTGTCTGTATTCCATTAAGAAGATATTAACATTAATTTCACTGAGTTCCACCTGATCCAGGAAATGCCCTTCTAACTTGCTGGTCTGCTTACTCCTTATTCCAGTTCTTTTGCATCTTAATTCCACTGGCTCTGGTCATCATTATTTTTTCCCCAAACCCAAGTTCAGCCTGGCTACTCTGTGTTGCTCAGACACCTGTGATGACATCTCACTGACTAAATCTTTGGCATGCATGTGAGGACCCGTGCATTCTCCTTCCAACCTGCCTCCTCAGATCTTCTGCCTCCAATCAGACCTCGCTCTGCTCCGGGCCCCAGCTACACCAGGTTGTCTGCTGTTCCCCAGGAACATGCGATTTACTTTGCGAATCCTCTGACTCTCTCAGGCTGCTTCCTAGGACACCACGCCTGTTTTTCACCTGAGGAACTAACATTTCTCAAGACCCGCCTTAGATTTATCCTGTGAAGTCCCTTTCAGTACCACCCTTCTTGCCCTGCCCTCTCCAGCCCCCCCACCCTCACCCCTGGTAAAATTAACCAATTCTTCCCCTAAAGTCTCATAACGTTTTGTACACCCTTTTCTTAAAGGATGTCCAAATCCTGCAATTAAAACAAACAAATGTTTTCACTCCCAATGGACAGACAAGAGAGGGATGTTTTCCTGATCTTTGTCCTGCCTTCTCATCCAAAGCCTTGCACACTCGAGAGAGGGAAGTCATGAAGCCATCTACTCCCACTCAGTGAACAGAACCAGACTGAGGCAGACACTCAACCTCTGAGTCTGTTTCTTCGCTTACAACATGATGAGAGTCTCACTCCTCTGTCTTACGTAGTAGCTGTGGAGAGCAACCGGGCTAAATGTGTGGGCAAGTATGCTGGCAGTGAAACAGCACTGGCTGGGCACAAAGTGTTATTGTTCTTTAGCAGAGAAGCCATTTTTATCCTCTCTGGTGGTACACAGAAGGAAGTTATCATTCTACATGTTATCAAGGCAGTTGGAGGGCTGAGCGAGGCCAGAGCGCAGAGGCCTGGGCAAAGAACATCAAGCAAAACACGCGGGCATGTTATCTCCACTCAGCCAAGCCAGGGCCACGCCGTTCACACTCTGTCCAATCAGCCTCCAGATTCCAGGTGGCCCCCCCCTAGGGCAGCGGTTCTCAACCTGTGGGTCGAGACTCCTTTGAAGGTCGAACGGCCCTTTCACAGGGGTCGCCTAAGACCATCGGAAAATGCAGATATTTACATCACGATGTATAACAGTAGCAAAATTGCATGGTTGGGAGTCACCACCATGAGGAACTGTATGCAAGGCAATAGGGTTTTTTTTTATTTTGAGCCTGTGCCATTATCTATGCTGCAGCCGCCAATGGGGAGTCTGTGAGGTCCGAAAGGTTGGTGATCTATAGCTCTAACACCATGTAAAAGGCTATGATTAGAAGGACCTCGTCAAGATGAATCAGAACCTTTCCATGGTACAAACACTGCCTCTAGATTCCACAAGAAATTCAAGTCAGAAAAGGGAATTTGAATGGACCACGGTTTCCGTTACTGTCCTCACCAGGACCTTTGGGAGTAACATTAAATTCTGTTATACAGCACAGCCCCTTTTTTTTTTCAACTGCAGAAACCAAATAAAGGTTAATCAAACTACATAGTAAGCAAAGAAGGTCGATTATATTTAGGTGAGTTACCTCCCAAGATGATGTTCATTTGGACTGGATCTTCTTTTTCTGGCATCAGATGTTTTATGATAAGTCTTCTGTTGGCTAAAGTTCTCTACATCATCTTTGCTATATGCAAATCTTTACATTTTACATTTGGTAAAATTAAATCATTCAAAAGGCGTTTTTAAAATGAAGAATTCAGAGGGATGTGAAAATGTCTCACCTCCTTGGGGAAAAAGGGTCCGAGGATGGAATAGGACATCATACAGCCCAAGTTCATGGAAGCTGCCGATATCAGGACAAAAAGCTGTTCTCTCGAAAGCCGGCCGGGTGTCTCCCTTGCACTTGCTGCAGAGTCATCATCTTAAATGCAAACACACTGCAATTACAGGCATGTGCCACTGATTAGAGTACACAAATGCCACTTCCGTGCACAGTCTATGTGCTCTGAAGATAACATTTACTGAGCTAAGTGCTATTTTCAACATAGCACATGTGACCACATGTAACACAATTCTGGCACATTACTGCAGTTTTGAAAACATATCATGTTCATTGACCCAGTATTCTCTCTTAGAATTTCAGTACAGATTGGTCAAACCATCTGCTGTTTCGCCTTCACCATAAGGCCTATTTCTTTCACCTCAAAGACATTCAAGAAGGATCAGGGAACGAGGTACCCTCCAAAGGTACTGCTCTCAGGTATAATGTGGTTTCTCCAATTCCTCGCTTCACTTGTTACGTGAACTCCATGTTTCATGCCTGTCAGGTTGGCTGTTTATTAAGCATTGTAGGGCAGTACTGACGTTAAGTGAGGAGTAAGGAGAAAACAAACTAAAAATTTCAATTGGCAAATTACAATGGGACACACCTGTAAAGCCAAATCCCACAGATCTGTAAATCAATACTGATTTTTTTCACACCAATTACTGACCTTTCACAGTGACTAATTTAATACTCCAAGGACTAAATTTTCATTGAACTTAAAGACACCTGGTCAATTACTCAGTTTCAAACACCCACCCAGCAAATCTATCAGGCATTTTTAAATTAAATAGTTTGGAGGAAAAAAAGAAAAAAGAAGTTGAGCTAAGAAAAATATGTCTGGGTATATAGATGGACGTGTCCCGAGCCTTGTCCCAGAGTAGATAGAAAGAACAGTTGAGGGTCGCACAGGAAGTGTTTGTTGGAGAGTTGAGGGACAGCTATACTCCAGGAGACGGTGGGGGACTGCTGGACGGGGCTCCCCTGACCAGGCAGCCCTCACTGCTGCTGGGTTCCCTCCTGGAGCCACCAGCTCAGACGGAGACCATGCCATCTTGAAGGAGAAAGTGGGTGTTATCAGAAGCTTGAAAATCTACAACTACAGCACCAGAACACAGCTGTGAACCCCAGAACACAGGTCGCCAATTGGCACAAACACATGGATTCAGAGGAGCTCTACATTCCACTACGGAAAGGTCATATTTTGCCTGGGATAAGGTGAGATCTCTGGTCCTGGCAAGACAGATAAATGCATACACTGTGGGAGCTGGAGGACCAGGGGAAGTCTGCACTTAGAGAAATCCGTGGCTGTTGGGACTGCGTGAATGTGGAAGGTGGTCCTCAGAGCTGCTAACAGAGGGGATCTCTACAAAGCAATCTATTTTTATCTGACACAGAAGGACAGTCTGGGAGTTTAAAAGTGTGTCAGCTACTTGGACATGAGGGGAAGGGACTGCACAGACTTGTGTGCAGCCCTGGAGTTTGCGCACTTGCGCTTTCTCCTCTTCAGACCCTGGCTTCTGACTGCTAAGCCCAATACATAGGAACACCCAGTTGGGAACACCCTAGGAGACTACAGGGAAAGCTGTTTTTCTGGAACCTGGGGATCAGAGCTGGGAGTGACCACTGGAGAACCAGCTCCGGGGCAGCCCACTCCCACAAACCAGTACTGAGTGCCACAGGGAAAGCAGGATTTAAGCACAGGCTAGAGAGGACCTATAGACTCAGAGGTCAATCCAGAAACACTACCATCTAGGGGCTGACTCACAAATTGACTCTTGTATAATCACAAATAAAGAGATACAATAATTAAGACACAATGCCTGCTAAAAAAATCAGGACTGGCTTACAACACTGAGGATCGGTGGAACACAGGGAACTGCAATACTCTCCTGACTGGGAAACAAGGGTGCCAAACAGAACAGTAGAGGAAGTGAATGACCTTTACTACTGCACATTCTATTTTTTTTTTCATCTTTTACTTAAGAAACTAATTTTTTTTCTTTTTTCTTCACTTAACCTTATCTTTTTAATTATTACATTTTTATTTTCAATCAGTATTATTACTACTACTATTTTACCTTTTTTTTTTTTTAAAAAAAAGTGTCATTTTATTTTATCTTTATTTTACTTTGGAATTAGTGTTCTACATTCTATTTTCATGTTTCTTTTAGCATCATTTTACTCTATGTCAATTCTACCTTCATGCCAATATTATCTTCCTAACTTTTCCCCCTTTGTTGTACTATTTCTCTTACCTTTTTCCTATTTTAGATTTTTCCTATTCTTTCTTTTTTACCCTGTTAAAATTTCACCCTAGTTATATATCTAATTTCCAATCCCCTACTCCAAGTCCATACACATCTCTCTCTTCTCTTGTCTTCACTATCCAAAAAAATTGCTTTCCTCTATGTCCTGTTATTGTTGTTAGCTTGAATGTTTATATCAATTTTTTATGCTTTTTTGTGAAATTGTTTTGTATATTCTTTTTTTTCCTGTTTGTTTTTTGCTTGTTTTCCCTCATCTCTCTCGATATTAGTTGTTGTTTGTAGTTTATATTAATCTTCAGGTACTTGTTGCTGGCATTTGTGGGGATTAGTGGCTGTTCTATTGGATTTTTCTCCCCATATATATAGTTTGTTCCCCTTTTCTTTCTTATTCTACTTCTTTTCTCTCTTACTTTTTTTTTTCCTTCTCCCAATTTCATTTTGGCACTTCATTCTTTTTTTTCCTCTTTCTTCTTCTTTCTCTTCTATCCCCTAATCTGCCTCTCTCTGATGGTCACTTTTGTTTGTAGTTATTAATATGGTGAATACATTTTTGTTCAGTGCCTTGAGTTGTACCTGGTTGTATTGTATTTTGTGCCTTTAAATCAACACAGGACAGAGAGAACTATATAACCAGACCCCTGGAGAAGAGAGACCCTGGGGAGACGAAGAAACAGCCCACATATGAAAGAAAAACAGGCATCACCAGAAAATGAAGTAAACAAAATGAAAGCAGCAACTGTCAGAGAAAGAATTCAGAAAAATGGTCATAAGGTGTGTAAAAAGAATGGAAGACAAATTTGATAATATGAGTAAGAACCAAGAGGAAATGAAGAAGAACCAAAAAGAAATGAAAAATGACATTGCTGCTGTAAAGAACTCAATAGAAAGAATCAAGAGTACACTAGAAGAAGCAGAGAATTGCATCAGTGATCTAGAAGACAAGGTAGGGAAAAATACCCAAGTAGAGCAGCTTCTAGAAAAAAAAAATTAAAAAGCAGGAGGGGAGCCTAAGGGAACTTTGGGACAATGTGAAATAAAACAACATCCACATAATAAGGGTTTCAGAAGGAGAGGAGACTGAGCAAGGAATAGAAAACCTGTTTGAAGAAATAATGACAGAAAACTTCCCTGATATAGGGAACAAAAAAACCCCACACAAATCCAAGAAGCTCACAGGGTCCCAAGCAAAAAGAACCCCAAAAGACCGACACAAAGGCACATCATAATTAAACTGGCAAACATCAACAACAAAGTAAGAATGTTAAAAACGGCCAGAGACAGAAAGTTACCTATAAAGGAACCCCCATCAGACTAGTAACTGATTTCTCAACAGTACTCATCAGGACAGAAGGGAATGAAATGAAATATATGAAGTCATGCAAAGGAAGGGTCTGAATCCAACAATACTGTATCAATCAAAATTGCAGGTGAAATCAGAAGCTTCACAGACAAAAAAGGACTAAGGGAATTTATTACCACCAAACCAGCAATGCAAAAAATGCTAAAGGGTCTGCTGTTAAAAAAAAAAAGAAAGAAAAGGAAGGAAGGAAGGAAGGAAGAAGAAGCAAAGAAGGAACACAGGGGTTACAAATGAAAATGGTGACAAATAAATACCTATCAATAATAACTTTAAATGTAAATGGATTAAATGCTCCAATCAAAAGACACAGGGTAACGGATTGAATAAGAAAACATGACCCATGTATCTGCTGTCTACAAGAAACCCACTTCAGAAAAAAAGATGCACACAGACTGAGGATGAAGGGATGGAAGACGTTTTTCAGGCAAATGGAAATGAAAGAAAAAAAAAGCAGAGATTGCAATACTTATATCTGACAAATTAGATCTCAAAGTGAAGGACATAACAAGAGATAAGGAAGGCCACTTCATAATACTAAAGGGAGCAGTCCAACAAGAAGAAATATGCACACAATACAAGAGCACCTAAATGTATAAAAAAACTCATGGAAGATATCAAGGGAGAGACTGACAGCAATACAATCATAGAAGGAGACTTTCATACCCCACTATCACCATTGGACAAATCCTCTAAACAAAAAATCAGAAAAGAAACATCAATCCTGAATGACTCACTAGACCAGATGGAATTAATTGACATCTTCAGAACATGTTGCCCCAAAGCCACAGAATATACATTATTCTCAAGTGCACATGGGTCAACATAGACCATATGTTAGGACATAAGCAAAGTCTCTTCAAATTCGAAAAGATATAAATCCTATCAAGCATCTTCTTAGATCACAGTGGCATAAAAATGGAAATTAACTACAATAAAAACAACCCAAAGAAATCAAACACATGGGGACTAAACAGCATGCTATTAAACAATGACTGAGTTACCAGAGAGATCAAGGAAAAAATAAAAAACATCATGGTAACGAATGACAATGAAAACACATCTATCCAAAATTTATGGGACACAGCGAAAGCAGTCTTGAGAAGGAAGTTCATAGGTCTACAAGCTTACTGCAAAAAACAAGAAACAATGGTAATAAATTACCTAACCCTACAACTCAAAGAGCTAGAAAGAGAGCAACAAGAAAAGCCCAGTGTAGGCAGAAGAAAGGAAATAATAAGATCAGAGCAGAAATAAATGACATAGAGATCAAAGAAACAATACAAAAGATCAACAAAACCAAGAGCTGGTTCTTTGAAAGGATAAACAAGATTGATGAACCTCTAGTCAAGCTCACCAAGAAGCAAAGAGAGAAGACCCAAATAAACAAAATCAGAAATGAATGAGGAGGAATCACAAGAAACCCCACAGAAATACAAAGGATGGTTAAAAAATACTATGAACAAATCTATTCCAACAAACTGGATGACAACCTGCAGGAAATAGAAATATTCCTAGAAAAATATAACCTTCCAAAACTTAATCAAGAAGAATCTAAACATCTCAATAGTTAAATAACTATGGAAGAAATTGAAGCAGTCATCAAAAAGCTTCCAGCAAACAAAATCCTGGTGCCAGAGGGCTTCACAGTGTAGTTTTACCAAACATTCAAGGAAGAATTAAAACCTATCCTCCTCAGACTATTCCAAAAAATTCAAGAGGAAGGAATACTTCCAAGCACTACCTATGAAGCCAGCATCACCCTAATACCAAAACTAGATAAAGACAACACAATGAAAGGGAATTACAGGCCAATATCCCTCATGAACATAGATGCCAAAATCCTCAACAAAATTCTAGAAAATCGGGTCCAGCAGTACATCAGAAAGATCATACACCATGACCAAGTAGGATTTATCCCAGGAATGCAAGGATGGTACAAATATCTGCAAATCAATAAACGTGATACATCACATGAACAAATTGAGAGATAAAAATCACATAGTCATATCAATTGATGTAGAAAAAGCATTTGACAAAAATCCAACACCCTTTCTTGATAAAAACTCTCAACTAGGTGGGAATAGAAAGATCATACCTCAACATATTAAAAGCCATATACGATAAACCCACAGCTAACATCATACTCAATGGGCAAAAACTAAAACCATTTCCCCTAAGAACAGGAACAAGACAGGGATGTTCACTCTCACTATTCCTGTTCGACATAGTACTGGAAGTATTAGCCATTGCAATTAGACAACAAGAAGAAATAAAAGGCATCCAAATTGGAAAAGAAGAAGTAAAGCAGTTCTTATTTGCAGATGACATATTATACATAAAAAACCGAAAGACTCCATCAAAAAACTAAGAGATTTAATAAATGACTTCAGCAACATAGCAGGATACAAAATTAATGCCAAGAAATCTCTGACATTTCTATACACTAATACAGAAAGAGAGACTAGAAAAAGCAATCCCATTTACCATCACACCAAAAAAAATAAGATACCTAGGAATAAACTTAACTAAGGAGATAAAAGACCTATACACAGAAAACTATAGGACACTGAAAAAAAGAGAGAAAGATGTAAAAGGTGGAAGAACATACCATGTTCACGAATTGGGAGAATCAACATCATTAAAATGTTCATACTACCCAAAGCAATCTATAGATTCAATGCACTCCCCATTAAAATACCAACAACATATTTCACAGACCTAGAAAGAACTCTCCAAAGATTTACCTGGAACAAAAGAAAGACCCCAAATAGCCACAGCAATCCTGTGAAAGAAGAATAAAGTAGGTGGGATCTCAATACCAGATTTCAAGCTGTATTACACAGCCACTGTTCTCAAAACAGCCTGGTACAGGCACAAGAATAGATATATAGACCAATGGAAGAGAATAGAGAATCCAGATATCAACCCAAACCACTATGTTCAATTAATATTGGACAAAGGAGGCATGAACATAACAGTGGAGGCAAGACAGTGTCTTCAATAGATGGTGTTGGGAAAATTGGACAGATCACATGCAAAAAAATGAAACTAGACCACCAACTTACACCATACACAAAAATACACTAAAAATGGATAAAGGACTTAAATATAAGATGGGAAACCATAAAAATACTAGAGGAATCCACAGGCAGCAAAATCTCGTGTATATGCTGAAGGAACTTCTTCACTGATAGCGCTCCTAGGGCAATGGAAGCTAAAGAGAAGATAAACAAATGGAACATCAAAATAAAAAGCTTTTCCACAGCAAAAGAAACCATCAACAAAATAACAAGAAAGCCCACTTTATCGAGAACATATTTGCAAAAGTTATCACTGATAACAGTTTAATCTCCAACATCTACAGCCAACTTATACAACTTAATAAAAGGAAGATAAAATTAATATAAATGATCGAATAAAGAAAATGGGCAATGGACCTAAATAGAATCTTTTCGAAAGAAAACAGAAGGAAGAAACACATGAAAACATGCTCAAAGTCTCTAATTATCCAAGAGATGAAATCAAAATGACAATGCAATACCATCTCACACATGTCAGGATGGCAATCATGAACAAATCAACAAAGGACAAGTGCTGGAGAGGATGTGGAGAAAAAGGAACCCTCATGCACTGCTGGTGGGAATGCAGACTGGTGCAGCCACTGTGGAGAACAGTATGGAGTTTCCTCAAAAAAACTAAAAATGACACTCCCATTTGACCCAGTAATCCCACTCCTAGGAACATATACTAAGAAACTAGAAATGCCAGTCAGAAAGGATATATGCACCCCTATATTCATAGCAGCACAATTTACAATAGCTAAGATTTATTTCTTTTTATTTAAAGACACAGGCTATTATCAAGATTTGGAAACAGCCTAGGTGCCCGTCAGCAGATGACTGGATCAGAAAACTATGGTACATCTACACAATAGAGTACTATGCTGCTACAAAAAAGAAGGAATTGTTACCACTTGCAGCAATATGGATGGAACTGGAGAGCATTATGCTAAGTGAAATAAGCCAGTCAATGAAGGAGAAACACCACATGCTCTCACTCATTTGTGGATAATAGAGAACATTGTAAACTGATGAACAAAAGATAGATACAGAGGCATCAAACAGACTGTCAAACTACAGCAGGAAGATTAGGGAGAGGTGGGGGAGGTAAGAGATCAAAGGAAGAACTTGTATCCATTGCATATAAGCATAACCAATGAACACTAGACACTGGGGCGGGGGTGGTTAGGGCATGCATG
>PVJN01028979.1:8915-26889 GCA_004026805.1 Lasiurus borealis | reverse complement strand
CCCCCCCCCCCCAGGTCTGAATGCCTAGGTTATGGCCCCTCCCCCTAGTCTAGAGCATTAATTCATTGAGCTAAACCCTCTCTGGCTCTCTTTTTCCAGAGCTCCAACTATATGCCTACTTGAGGGCTGATGGGTGGATGCACCGCCTTTGAGATCTTACTGGTTGACTGCCACTTTTTAGTTATTTGAACTAAAATAATAAAAATCCCCTAACCACCTTAATTTTTTTTTTTTTTTTTTTTTTTTTTTTTTGGTGGAAAAAGCATAGCCTGGTACATCTTCATGGCTTACAAGGTGGCTAAAGGGGTTTTTTCTAGAAGTTCCCAAACAAGTTGGGAAAACGTTTACCTGAGGACAGAGCTCTCCAGCAAAGGGGCCACAGGGGGTGGCCAGGTGATGACAGGGAAATTCCTCCAGTGAGCACGGCCTGTGCCCGGTCCCTTCCAGCTTTCAGTCCAGAGAGGGACTCCAGGGCAGCTTCTCAGGAGGGCGTGTTGTGGCCCGGCCCTGTTCTCAGCTGCAGCCCTCTTGATGCTTGGGATGGAGGATTCTTCCCCAGGAAGAGCTGTCCTGGACACTGTAGGGTGTTTAGGAGTATCTTTGGTTTCTACACACTAGATGCCAGTAAAACCAGTTGTGAAAATTAAAAACTGTTTCCAGCCGTGACCAGTTGTCCTCTGATGTGGGAGTCCAATTACCTCAGATGAGATCCCAAAATAGTTATTTCTTGGTTAAGACCCCAAGACAACTGTTCCCCTGGAATCAGAACCTGGCGGCTTTCTCACAAACCCCTCAAATCTCAGAACACCTCTAGAGGGATGTGATCTGAGACCCCAGCTTTTTGACCGACTCCAGCCTGTGGCTAGAACCATGCTGACTGTGGAGACCCCAGCAGCTCCCAGAGGGGGCATCAGTTGCTTCTGGCATGTTCCCCTTACCTGATCTTTTCAGACAGGTGGGAAGGGAGGGGACCGAGGCTTTTAAAGGCTGAGAGAGAGACCATTCCATTCCTTAGTGTCCCATCAGATGAAAAAATTGAGATATATCAATATGAGGTAATAAAAATTAGGAGGTCTTTTAAAAGCAATGGACTTGTGCTAGAATCCGTAGTTATGGGATTTACACAGTTATTAATTCACTAGAGGCCCGATGCATGGAATTCTTGCTAGAGTAGGCCTCCTTTCTCCCCGGCTGCCTGCACTGGCTTCCTCTGGCACCCGGGACCCTGGCTTCCCTCCAGTCCCGGCTTCCTCTGGAAGGACATCCGGAATGACGTCCAGTCTAATTAGCATGTTACCTTTTTATTATTACAGATGGCTCTCTGGAGGGGGAACTGTCAGGCAGTGGGAAGTAACTTTGAACCTGGTGAATCCCCTCTTCTCTCAGGCTGGGCTGAGTATCTCTGGCTGGACTTATGACCTCATTTGGAAGTAAGTGGCTTTGGGAATGAGAGGCCTGAACCCAAATCACTATTTTAGCACCCTCTCTCACCCACCCAATTCTCAGGAGAGGGGAGACCCTTGGTCAGGGAAAAGGTGAAAAAGGGAAATTGCTCCTTCGCTTTGGGTTTGAATTTGCAGTGGAATATTCTGGCTCTGCCACTTAGCTACCATGAGATCTTGGACAGAGTGCTTAAAACTCTGTGCCTCAGAGTTCTTATCTATATAATGGGAATAACAGTACCCACTTTGTAGTTTTGAATGTATATAAATTGCTTAGCACTGGTACCTAATAAGCATTTGGTACCTATAGCTATTTCTGCTGTTACATATTTTGTCGCCCAAACTGAACTGGACCTCTCCCAGTGCAGTGTATCATCCAAAAGAAACACGGAGAAGAGGGAATCCCACCACATACCAACTTTCTGAAAATCCTCTTTATACATTTTTCCCCCAAAAGTCACCCTCCTCAGATAGACTATTGTGTCAGTCTATCCATTCTCTTTCTAAGGTCTTTCTCTTTTCTTTTTTATTTTTTAAATATATTTTATTGATTTTTTACAGAGGAAGGGAGAGGGATACAGAGTTAGAAACATCAATGAGAGACATCAATCAGCTGCCTCCTGCACGCCCCCTACTGAGGATGTGCCTGCAACCAGGATACATGCCCTTGACCGGAATCAAACCCAAGACCCCTCAGTCCACAGGCTGACACTCTATCCACTGAGCCAAACCGGTTTCGGCTGCTTTTACTTCTTTTGGGTAAATATTTAGAATGGAATACCTGCAATCTCGTTAGAGTCATTTATTCGTTCTAATAACTTTTATGTAGATTCCTTAAAATTTTTAGATGATTGTGTTATCTGTAAATACAGTTTTTCTTTTTCTTTCCCAACACATTTGCCTTTTTACTTTTTGCTTGCTTGCTTTATTGCATTTGTTTTTTGTACAAGTGTTGAAAGTAATATTTTTGTCTGATTTCTAATCTAAGAGGTAAGCATTCAGTCTTTTATCATTAAGTATAATATAAGTCATAGGGGTTTTTAATAGATTCTCTTTTATGAGATTGAGGAAATTCCCTTCCATTTCTAGTTGTTGAGAGCATCTTGAATGTGTGTTGAATTTTATCAAATGCCTTTTTTAAAAATCTATTGATATGATTTCCCCCCTTTTTTCCATTACTATGATGAATTACATTAATTGATTTTGAATGTTAAACCAACCTTGAATTCCTGGGATATACTCTACTTGCTAATACTTTTCAGCATATTTTTCAATTGCAATGTAATTCACATACTATTAAGTTTACCCTTTTAAAAAATATATTTTTTAATTGATTTCAGATGAGAAAGATAGAAACATTAATGATGAGAGAGAATCATTGATCAGCTGCCTCCTGTATGTCCTAAACTGGGGATTGAACCCACAACCCAGGCATGTGCCCTGACCAGGAATCAAACTGTAACTTCCTGGTTCATAGGTTGACACTCCATCACTGAGCCATGCTGGCCAGCACTTAAATTTACCCTTTTAAAGTACAAAATTTAGTGGAGTTTGCAGCTATCACTACTATCTAATTTCAGAGCATTTTATCACCCCTAAAGAAAACTCTGCACTGTTAGCAGGTACTCTTCATTCCCTTCTCCCCCAGCCCTTGGCAATCACTAATATACCTTCTATCTCTGTGCATTTGCCATCTATGGACATTTCATGTAAATGGAATTATGCAATATATGACCTTCTGTGACTGACTTTTTTCAATTAACAATGTTTTCAATCAAGGTTTATCCATGTTGTGTAGCATGTATCGGCATTTCATTCCTTTCTATGGTCCAAAAATACTCCATTGTGTAGAAATACCACATTTTGTTTATCCATTCATCAGTTGATGGATATTTGGGTTGTTTCTACATTTTGGCTATTTAGAATAATGTTGCCACAAACATCTGTGAACAAATTTTTGATATATTCCTCAACTAATATCTCTAGATGTTATATGTGACATATATTTGCCATTTTCTAGGGCATATACCTAGGAATGGTATTGCTGGGTCAAATGTCACTCTATGTTTAACTTTTTAGGAACTACCAGATTTTTTTTTTGACAGCAGCTTCCTCATTTCACAGTCCCCAACCATCTGTGAAGTTTTTAACTTCTCCACATCTTCACCAATACTTCTTATTCATCTTTTTTATTAGAGTCATCTGCCTGGGCATGAAACGGTATTTCACTGAAGTTCTGATTTGCATTTGCCTATGACTAATGACTTAGAGCATCTTTTCATATGCTTACTGACCATTTATATATCTAATCTTTTGTTTATTTAAAAAATTAATATTTTATTGTTGAGTTATTTATGTATTCTGAATACTAATTCTTTATATTGTTTACAAATATTTTCTGTGGGTTGTCTTTCACTTTTTTTGTGAAATGTATGCTATATTCTATTTCAAATTTAGAGTGTAGAGCAGTGGTTCTCAACCTTTCTAAAGCTGCAACCCTTTAATACAGCTCCTCATGTTGTGGTGACCCCCAACCATAAAATTATTTTCATTGCTACTTCATAACTGTAATTTTGCTACTGTTATGAATCGTAATGTAAATATCTGTGTTTTCCAATGGTCTTAGGCTCATCGCGACCAACAGGTTGAGAACCGCTGGTGTAGAGGATTTTACCTGATTTATATTCTAAACTGGATTTTTGTTATTGTTAATCCTCACCCAAAGGTATTTTTCCATTGATTTTTAGAGAGAGTGGAAGGGGAAGGGAAAGGCAGAGAGAGAAGAATCAATGTGAGACAGACGCATGGATTCCTTGTCTCCTGCATAGGGCAAGGGATGGAGCCTGCAACAGAGGTACATGACCTTGACTGGAATTGAACCTGGGACCCTTCAGTCCACAGGCTGACACTCTATCCATTGAGCTAAACCAGCTAAGGCTAGACTGGATTTTTATTGAGGTTTTGGAAGTAGGTTGTTGAACATGGCATAATCATTTTGATAGCTGAGACAAGATTTCAAAATAATTTGAAATGGCTGGTTTTCATTACAAATCTGTAGGGAGATGAACTCTTCTTCCAATTAGAATTATAACTTCTGCTGTGCTCTTACTGAAATTAAAGCTGAATCTGAGATTGATGACTTACTTTTTTTGTGTGGAAATAATATATTTTAATTTCTTGATGTTATTCTTTTAAACACAAAAGTTTTTAATTTTAATGAAGTTCAAATTGTGCGTTTCCCCTCCCCCCCTTTGATTCCTTGTGCTTAACCCATGATCACAAAGATTTGCAACTGTATTTTCTTCCAGGAGTCTTATAGTTTTAGATCTGATAGTTAGGTCTCTGGCCCATTTTGACTACATTTTTGTATGGATGGGTTTTTTGTTCTTTTGTTTTGTTTTATTTGAAGAATTTTTGTGCGTTTGAGCCAAACTGTCAGCAAGTGCTGGGAAGCAGAATCTTAATGGGATAGTTGCAGCATGAGATACAGGAATCATTCACAGGAAAATTATATTAATAGTTACTTAAGAAATAATACCAACATCAGTCTTTCCCTTACCTGGGGGGTTCAGACATTGGGGCAGAAGGGAAGAGACCCTGGGACTCCACCACCCAGCCTACAGTCCAATATGCCTCCTCCCTCAGGCAGCCTGGAAGGGAGCACCACCACTCCTGCAGGAGCATGCAAGTGAGGACAGCCATTCCCCCAGCCCGGGTGCAGAAGAGGATGATCATTCACCCAGCTGGAGTGCAAGAAGAGATGACCATTCATTCCCCCAGCCAGTGGGGAAGCATGGACAACTCCCCGATGCAGCTCAGAAACAAGCACTGCCACCCCGAATCCAGCCCTCCAGTGTGACCCGAGGGGCGACCCCACCACCCACAACTGCAGCAGCACCAGAGTGGCAACACCAGCAGCTGGGGTGGAGCCCCGAGGGGACAACCAATGAAAACTGCCTTCTAGCTGGGCAACCCTATGAGAGGACCAGCCAGATGTGGCTAGCAGAGTCTTCAGATTTTTCTTAAGATTCCTATACTGTACACCATCTGCTGACCAGCATCGTGTGAAAAGGACATGAATGAAGCTGCTATTTACAATAGTGGACAATGGACAGCCACGCCCAGCCAGTGTGGAGGGGAGGCATTCCATTCACCAAGAATCACCCGGTGCACATCTTTATGGTTAACTTTCCGTCCCTGGAACCAAGGCATATTAGCATTTGGCTCCAGCATGTTGTCACCATTCCAACCAGAAACTGGGACAAATGCTCCCGTGTCAGAGATGAAGCCAATTTTCTTCATGTAGGTGCCGACTTCTTTAATAATTTCCTCGTATCTTTTTTGGCTGCAAGGTCACTCAATGGAATCCATTTTGTTATCACCAACCATCAGCTGTTTCACCCAGTGTGTAAGCCAGAAGGGCATGCTCACGGGTCTGCCCATTCTTGGAGATGCCTGCTTCAAACTCGCCAGCACCAGAAGCCACAATCGGGACAGCACGGTCAGCCTGAGATGTGCCTGTAACCATGTTTTTGATCAAGACTCTGTGTCCTGGGGCATCAATGATGGTCACATAGTATTTACTGGTCTCAAATTTCCACAGAGAGAGATTGATGGTGACACCACACTCATGTTCAGCTTTCAGTTTATCCAAGACCCAGCATACTTGAAGGAGCCCTCCCCCATCTCAGCAGCCTCCTTCTCACATGTTTCAATGGCTCTTTTGTCAATCCCACCACATTTGCAGATCAGGTGGCCAGGAGTGGTAGACCTGCCAGAATCTATGTGTCCAATGACCATGATGTTTTTTTTTTAATTATTTTATTTACTTATTTATTCTTTATCGTTTAAAGTATTACAGATTTCTCCTTCCACCCACCTCCATTGACCTCTCCCACCCCCAGCACATGTCCTCACCCCCCTACTGTCTGTTTCCATGGGTTATGCTTATATGCATGCACACAGTCCTTTGGTTGACCTCTCAGCCCATCCCCCCAGAACCCTTCCCTTGCCTCCCACCTTCCTCTGAGGTTGGATGGTCTATTTGATGCTTCTATGTCTCTGGTTCTATTTTTAGTTCATCAGCTTATGTTGTTCATTATATTCCATAAATGAGTGAAATCATGAGATGATATTTATTTTTATCCGACTGGCTTATTTTGCTTAGCATAATGCTCTCTAGGTCCATCCATGTTGTTGTAAATGGTAAGAATTCCTTCTTTTATAACAGTAGTATAGTATTCCATTGTGTAGATGTACCACAGTTTTTTAATCCACTTATCTGTTGTAGCACTTAGGCTATTTCCAAATCTCAGCTATTGTAAATTGTGCTGCTATGAACATAGGAGTGCATATATCCTTTGTGATTGATGTTTCTGGTTTCTTGGGATACATTCCTAGAAGTGAATTATTGTGTCAAATGGGAGTTCCATTTTTAATTTTTTAAGAAAACTCCATACTGTTCTCCACAGTGGCTGCACTAACAGTGCACAAGGGCTCCTTTCTCTCCACATCCTCACCGGCACTTGTCGTTTGTTGATTTATTGATGGCAGCTTGACAAGTGTGAGAGGGTACCGCATTGTCGTTTTGATTTGCATCTCTTGAATGTTGATATGAATCTTTTCCTTTCCCTTTTGAGGTTTGATTTAGTGGTGGTTTTCATGACACCTGTGTTCTGACTGCAAACGTGTTGATTAATTTTTACATGTTGAACCAATCTTGCATTCCTTTGGATAAATTCCACTTAGTCCTATTGTATAATCCTTTTTAACTGTTTGTTGTTGTATTCAATTTAATAGTACTTTGTTGAGAATTTTTATTTTAATCCTCACCTGAGAATATTTTTTATTTCTTTTTAGAAAGAGAGGAAGGGAGAGAGAGAGATACATCAATCTGTTGCTTCCCTGATACATCCAAACTGGGAATCAAACCTGAATCCTAGGTATGTGCCCTGAAATAGAACCAGCAACCTTTGGTGTAGAGACAATTCTGCAACCAACTGAGCCACCCAGGTAGGGTCTGTTGAGGATTTTTGCATCTATATTCATAAGGGACATTGCTCTACAGTATTATTTTACAGTATTGTGATTACTTTCTCTGGGTTAGGTATCAGGGGAATATTAGCCACATAGAAAGAGCTGGGAAATATTTTCTCCTCTTCTAATTTTTGGAAGTGTTTGAGAAGGGTTGGTGTTAATTCTTCTTTAAATATTTGGTAGAATTCACCAGTGAAGCTATTTGGTCTAGGCTTTTCTTTGTGGCAAGTTCTTGACAACTAATTCAGGGTTGTTATTTGTTTTGTTCTATTCAGATTTTCTATTTCTTTTTACGTTTCAGTAATTTGTGTCTTTTTAGAAATTTTTTATTTTATCTATATTATCCAACTTGCTTGCCTACAATTGTTTATAGTATTCTCTTATAATTATTTTTATTTCTGTAAGGTCAATGGTAATGTCCCCCTGATTTTAATAATTTGAATCTTTGAATCCTCTCTCTCTCTCTCTCTCTCTCTCTCTCTCTCTCTCAGATTAGCTAAAGGTTTTTCAACTACATTGATCTTTTCAAAGGATCAACTTTGGGTTTAATTGAATTTTTAAATTGTTAAATTGTTTTTCTATTCTCCATTTGACTTATTTTTGCTATGTGTTTTTTTTTTCATTCTACTTCCTTCAGGTTACTTTGCCTTTTTTTTTCTTTCCTTTTTTCTTACGGTGAAGGATTAGGTTATTGATTTGAGATTTTTCTTTTCTAATATAGATATATACAGCTACACATTTTCCTGTAAGTACTGCTTTACCTGCATCCCATACTAGTAATTTTTGGGTTGTAGTGGTTTTTTTCCATTTATCTCAAAGTATTTTCTAATTTTCTTTGAGTCACTGGTTATGCAGGAGTATGTTATTTGGCATCCATATATGAATTTTTAGCATATTCACAGACTTGTGCAATCAATTTTAGAGTATTTTCATTACTCAATAAAGAAACCCTATACCTCTTAGCCATCGTTTCCTAAATCTCTCATATGCCCATCCCCTGAAGTCCTAGGCAATCATTAGTCTATTTTCTCTCTTTATAGGTTTCCCTATTTGCTGATTAACTGGTCTTTTAAAAGGCCTTTTAATTTCATTAATTTTATTTATTACTTATCCATTTTCTCTATTTGTCTACTAAATGGAGTTGCAGTGTAGCCTTTCTAATTGCTGTTAATATTCCTGTGAATGAATATGCTATTATTGCTGTTTTCAGTTGTTGATGGAATGTAGGGTTGTTGGCACATCTTTGATTTCTAACATTTAAGTTCTATTATTTATTTTTCTCCGTTACAATTGAATATCCAGTGAACTGACTTGCATCAAATGGGAAAGGACTTGCTGCTCCCAGCATGCTCAGTGATTTGTATTTTGGGGTCTCATTTGCTATAAGGTTAAAAGATTTCTTGTGATTTGTATTAGCACGTTCATATATCTAGTCTTTTTCTTTTCTTTTTTAAAGAAAGAAGGCATGGTATTAGGTTCTCCAGAGAAACACAACCAATAGGATATATCTATGACTATATCTACATACTAGAGGCCCGGTGCACAAGTTCATGCACAGGTGTGGTCCCTTGGCCTGGCAAGTGACTAGGGCCAATGAGGGCTGTCTCGCCCAAGGGGAGGGTTCTCGGGAGGTTGGCCGAGCTTGCGAGGTTGGCTGTGGGAGCACACTGACCATCAGGGGTCAGCCCCTACATGGGCATCTGCCCCCTGGTGGTCAGAGCACATCATAGCTACCAGCTGATCTTAATGGTCACTTAGGCTTTTATGTATATAGATACAGAGACATATATATATATATATGTATATATATATATATATGTGTGTGTGTGTGTGTGTGTGTGTGTGTGTGTGTGTGTGTGTTTATGTATATATTCTGTTTCTCTGGAGAATCCTGATTTTATATATGAGATAGAGATTGATTGTTGTATTACAAGAGAGATTGAAATAGAGAAGTTTACTACCCACAAGGTCCTGGAGGATGTATAGGCGCCACACAGGGAGGCCAAGGCAGAGAGAGTGGCAGCACCTGGGGCACCTGCCTTTATTAGAGTCCATGGGTGAATTGCTTTGAGGTTCTGGGGCTAATGCTAGATCAGTCCATTTAAACCCCAAAGAGCAGGGTTTTGACAAGCTTTATGGGGTCTTATCTAGGGGCACCCAAGGGGAAAGCCCTGGGAGGTAGGGGAAGCTGTTAATCACAGGAGCTGATGGGAGAGTCATATCAGGAACTTACATTTGCTTGACTCTGCTGTGATCTAGGGCATGTGTTTGCATGAGGGGCTAGTGTCACTTTAAGGTTGCTTGGCCATATACATTGTATTGTACTTTCCAACTGGATGTCAAGGCAGCAATACCATGGGCTAGCTTAAGTGCACTCTTGACAGGAAGGCCATCTGCTTTAATCAGCCCATCAGTGAACATGTTAAACTCATCCAGACACCCGGAATAACGTCGGATCAAATATCTGGGCCCCCACTCTCATCATACCCTACTGCAATGCCGTGTTCATGCTCCTGTCTCCCCCAGGGACTAAATTGCTTAATACTGGGGACTAAGTTTTATTCAGCACTGTGTCCCCAGTTCCTTGTAGAGAGCTTGACACATAATAGATCCTTAGTTAATATTTGATAAAATGGTGAGGCTTTATTTATGTATTTATGTATTTTTAAATATATTTTATTTTTTACAGAGAGTAAGTGAGAAGGATAGAGAGTTAGAAATATTGATGAGAGAGAAACATCAATCAGCTGCCTCCTGCACACCTTCTACTGGGGATGTGCCCGTAACCAAGATATATGCCCTTGACCAGAATCGAACCTGGAACCTTTTGGTCCATAGGCCGACGCTCTAGCCACTGAGCCAAACCGGTTAGGGCGGTGAGGCTTTTTTTAGTCTGGCCTTTATTCATTATTAAACAAACAAACAAACAACACCATAAAAAATATCTGGGCCCCCAGGGCCTTGTCAAGTTCATACACAAAATTAATCACTGTAGACACTGTGCATTAAAATACTAAAGAATTGAGCAAAAAAAAAGACTGTTACATGAAGAGGCAAGGCTGCTGAAATTGAACATGCTGTCCAGCTAAGAGAACTACATCGACGTGACAAATGCAAAGAAGTATGTTTAAGTAAGGAACTGCCTCATAGCATAGCTGAGGGAGGAGAGGACACCCACAGACCAGGGTTCCTCATGTATTTCTGGAAGACTAAAAAATACTCTCTGGTAGCGAAAAAAGTGTTTGGAAATAGGAGCTCTTAAGCGACAAGCAAACGTCCAATTTAGTATTTGAAAGGAGACTGACTAGAGAGACAATGGTATAATAGAGAACTAGTAGCCATTAAAAAGAGTGTTGCAGCTAAAACTGGTTTGGCTCAGTGGATAGAGTGTTGGCCTGTGGACTGAAAGGTCCCAGGTTTGATTCTGGTCAAGGGCATGTACCTTGGTTGTGGGCACAACTCCAATGTGGGGCATGCAGGAGGCAGCTGATCAATGTCTCTCTCTCATCAATGTTTCTGACTCTCTATCCCTCTCCCTTCCTCTCTGTAAAAAATCAATAAACTATATTTTTAAAGAGAGAGAGAGAGAGAGATGCAGTCTGGCTGGTGTGGCTCAGTGGTTGAGCATTGACTTATGAACCAGAAGGTCACGGTTTGTTCCTGGGAAGGGCACATGCCCAGATTGTGGGCTCAATCCCCCGTGTGGGGTGTGCATGAGGCAGCTGATCAATGATTTTCTCCCAGGTTAAGAGACACTATGTTTAGCATATGCCCATTCCTCTTAAGAAGTTGCTTATGTATTTCATTGGGAGACTATACTCCCAAATCACCAGACACAGGGGTTTCTAGAAGTCTGGGCTGAGGCAGCACAGAACCTGGGCCGGCTCCTGAGGTTTTCTGATCTGAATCAGCAGCACAGAGACTGTCAGCTCAGAGACTGACAGTCACACCCCTGGCAGATTCTGACAGGGGATGATAGCCAGGCTCTCCAGGCTCCTGACCACGCCCACAGAGCCATTCTCCACGGGCAGGCCTCCGTGTGGGTGCAGGGACTGTTTCAGAACTTCTGTGTGTCCTTATTTTTCAAAAGTTAAACTTTAACGTATCTACCTTGTACAATACTGCTTTGTAAATAGTAGTACATATGCTATACAGTGGTACCTCGAGATACGAATGCCCTAACATATGAGATTTTTGAGATACGAGCCATCGAGCAAGCAATTTTTGCTTTGAAATACGAGCAACATTTGAGATAGGAGTAATCATGCGGATGGGCTGGCTGCACATGACCCACCAGTTTACCGAGATTCGAGCATCTCAGTTTCCCACGCCTCAAGGTTACGGAACAAATTAAACTCGTATCTCAAGGTACCACTGTATATTCGTATTGTAAATACACACATACAATATTTCGTGCAGGCGCAGAAAAATTTAACAGAGAGAGCACACACAGAAGTTTGGGGATCACAGGTCTATCGGACGACACCCCAGCCCTCACGTGGCCACTCTCCTTCCTGGCAAGCTCTCTTACCAGAACAGGGGACAAACGTCACGCTCCAGCTGCTCTAGCCACTTGGGCTTCTCGGCAGCCGCTAGTCTCTTTCTCAGCTCTGCTCGTCTATTCTTGCCGCTTCCTCCGGATTGTCCCTTACCCCTTCTGGCCGGCCAACTCCTGCTCACTGTAGGCCTCCACTCAGCTTTTGTCCTGGCCCGGACACCTTCTGGGACCCCCAAAGGCTACCTTTCTTTATCCTGACACTCACAGCTGGCTGTCATGAAATCCTATCCACGTGTCCACCTTATTCATGCTGAGGCGGGAAGGACTTATTTCATCTCTGATCCTCCATACCTAACTCAACTGACCACGCGGCCTCTCCTCTCCCATTCATACCCCTGTGAAGACGACTGACTAAAAGCCTCACACACACACACATACACAAGACTTAACATCTTCTCCAGAGTCCCGCTCATTCGGGAGCGTGGGTCAAATTGCAAACATCAGGCCATGAGTCTTCCTTCAAGAGAAGAAAGTTCCCCTTCGACAACCTGCCCCCGCGCCCGCCCCCCGCCCCCCGCCTCCTTTGGGACTGTGGTTCTTCCAGCACACAGCAGACCAAGGACTTCCCCTGGCGGCTCCGTCAGAGACCTGGCTGAGCGAGCGAGCTCCTTCTGCAGAAACTCGATAACATCAGAGCAGGGTAGGGGTTCCCGGCAACACTGTCCTTCTTGGGGGACTGGAGGAGGAGCCTTCGAAAGAGGTGAAGTCCTCCTTGGAGCTGGGGCCGCCCAAGCACGGGGCGATTGGCTTTTCGGGGTCTCTCCCCGGGGTCTTGGGGTTTCTCATTGCTGTAGCCTCTGAGCTTCAACATCATCTCCCTCCTTCTCTGCACCGGCCTTCTCCGTGTCTGAGGATGGACACCTCCCAGCTTCTGAGCTCATTAGCTCATTGCCTCTGTTCAAATCATCGAAGGAGCCCCACAAAGTTGACATTCCAAACTGGGAGAGAGGCTCTAGTGGGGCCCAGTTGGAGTTGGGGTCCGCCCTGTGTCACTCAGCCACTCATAGCGGTAGAGGATGGCTCATGCTCATATAGCGGCCAGGGTCCATTCCTGAGGCGGGCGGGGCTGGACAATTCTCAGACGGTGGCTCGGCACACTCTCAAAGGGGTCATCCACAGGAGATAAAGAAGGAAGCACGACGGAAATATAAGCTGAACTTCGACTCAGTGCATATGCTTCTGCAAGTATCTCAAAGCCAGGAGTCCATTCTCCAGGGAGGATGTGAAGCAGGTCTCACTCAGCTCCCAATATGCCAGGCCAGCCCCACACGGGGCCTCCGAAAGTGGCAGGAAGGGAAATGCTCCATGAAAGGAACTAACGGTTCAGAAGGAAAGTCACCAAGAAGCCTCAGATGGCTTTAGGAGGCCTGCCCCTCCTCCCAGCCCACCCACACCCCCTCCGTTCCCCCAGGCCCAGGGCCCAGTTCTCAATGACATCTTCCCTCTCCATGCCTGCTTTTCTGAAGAGAGGGACAGAGTGTGGTGTGGCGGAGAGAGCCAAGAACTAACTGAGCCTCGGTCACCAGGGACCTGGAACTACTTCCGTGTGACCTTGAGGGCCCTACTTCTGTGTGACCTTGGTCCAGCTTCCCTTGCCTCGTCTATGGGCTGAAGATGCTTGATCTACTGTAAGGAATCTCTGGTGGATTTTTGAAACTAAGAATCTAAGACTTTTTTTTTTTACCTCCTCCCCCTTGGAACTTCTTTAGAATGCAATGTATTATGTGACATAATTCCTTCTGCAATCGCCTCATTGTGAAATGTTTCAAGATGAAAATGCGGTGCTGCATTGGTTAAGAGCTTGGCCTCCGAGGATGCAACGTGCCCGGGTTCTGCAATGTTCTCCTTGCAGCATGAGCTGCATGTACTGCCTGGATGCTTCCTGTGGCATCATGGGCTTTGCAAACGCAGAAGGCCTCCCACTTGGGGCGGTTTCCCACACCTGGGAGCATACCCTGATGGCCCAAGTGACATCTGCGCTGTCCCAGCTACATCTGGGATCCGGCATTATGGCACAGGGTTCTGCAGCACTGGGAAATTTTTTACAGGGAGAAGGAAAATCAGAAACATCAATGAGAAACATCGATCAGCTGCCTCCTGCACAGCCCCTACTGGGGATGTGCTCACAACCAAGATACATGCCCTTGACCAGAATCGAACCTGGGACCCTTAAGTCTACAGGCCGATGCTCTATCCACTGAGCCAATGTTAGGGCCTAGCACTGGAAAATTTTAAACTGCAGCCTCTACTGCTAGTACCAAACTTCCTATGATAATCTATGATAATAAACACGTGATATGCTAATTAGACCCAATGTCCTTCCGGATGTCCTTCCTTATGGACAAAGCCGAACGGTCAGGGGCTGAGCCAGAGGCAGCAGAACCACCTCCCCCATCCAGCACCCACCCACCCGCGGTGGCAGTGGGCTGGGGCTGCAGCAGATTTTCGTGCATCGGGCCTCTAGGGTCCAATCGATCCCACCCCTGATAACATGGGACCATTTAAACTGCGGTGGGACTGGAAATCCACCAACTTCCATTCACTGAATGTGTGAAGAGAAAGGAGAACAGAGGTCCTAGATGTTTTCCAATATGTTGATACCTGATAGAAGAAGAGGGAGAGGACGAGGAGAAAGAAGGGGCAGGAGGAGAAGACATCGAAGGAAAGGGAGAGGCGAGGAGGTCAGGAGAAGGAGCGGCACTGACGTTTGAGACAAAGGAACAAAGAGATCACTAACCCCTCCAGACCGTGCAGTGGCCGTCACACTGGGCTACCGCCAGCTCATGAGCCGGCTCTCTGAGTACGGGCGATGCCCCGACTTTCTGTGCCTGCAGGTGAAATCTCCGGGTGTCAGATGACAGTACGTTGGAAGGGCCTTGAAACTCTACTCTGAGGAACAAGACAAAAGCAAACCCTTTTCCACTGAGATTTGAGCCATCTCTTATGTCCGTCTCTGCACAGGCTTAATTTGAAGCTGTGGTAAATGAAATCAAGGATGTTTTAGTATAACTAAAAAAAAAAAAAAAAAGAAAGAAAGAAAGAAAGAAAAGGTGGGGGTGGTGAGCATCTAGTGAGCCAGACAAAACCGCCTCCCAGGTGCACCACTAGCTGGCCCTGTGCCTTTGGGCAAACTGTTTTATGGTTCGGCACCTGAGAAGTGAGGCGTTCCCAGCAGGTGCATCGTGGAGCTTTGAAACGCCGCATGAGGTTCCGCTCTTGGGCATTTGGTGACCAGCAGCTCTGTCACCGTTGATCTCTTCTTCAGGACTGACGGGGAGCCCCCCTGGGCGGGGTGCTGTCACGTCAGCGCTGGCATTTCCAGCGGTGCCCCCCGCCATCTGGGCACAGAGACGTCTTTCCGTGGATTGCAATGATGAGGCCCTGGGCCAAACTGCTGCCTCTGCCCCCCTGCAGGCCCCCAACTTAGAGCGTGGGAAGCGAAGAGGGGTGACATCGAGCGGCAAGTCTTAAGAGCAAATGTCTAGCGCCCTGGACAGTGTCCGCTCCAGAACCAAGAACAGTGTGACTCCTGTCAGTCATTCCCGCAGCCTGAGTTCCTGTGCATTTTCTTGGGTCTCACATCCAACATCTGCGTCTTGTTTTCTTTTTCCCATTAGCCTCCCAGATACGCCCGTGACCCCGCTCACCCTTCAGTGGGCTGGACAGGGTAGCAGGGACACCTGCATAGACATCATACCTGGGAAGCTCGCCAAAGACACGCTTCACATCAAAAAGAGCACCGGCAGCTGAGACCGGTTTGGCTCAGCGGATAGAGCGTCGGCCTGCGGACTGAAAGGTCCCAGGTTCGATTCCGGTCAAGGGCATGTACCTTGGTTGCGGGCACATCTCCACTGTGGGGCGTGCAGGAGGCAGCTGATCGATGTCTCTCTCTCATCGATGTTTCTGACTTTCTATCTCTCTCCCTTCCTCTCTGTAAAAAAATCAATAATATATATATATATATATAAAAGATCACCGGCAGCCTGCGTCCCAGCTCAGCCTCGCGCCTGTGCGAGATGCGCCGCTGAACGACTTCCCACAGCAGCCCTTTCGCTGCCCCAAGATAGAGAGCCCAGCGCTCTGATTTCTCTGCACCGAGGACAGAGTTCACTCTCCGAGAACACACAGCGACTGAGCAACGCAGCTGAGGTTCCTAGCGGCTGTGGTTCTCCAACCTCGTCTTCGTCACCTGGGGTGGCAGATCCGTACGGGAAGAAAGGCGGCGTTCGCATGGCCTGCCTCCCGAAGAAGCCTCAGCGGTGAGGAGACCCCAGGCCTCCCCTCAGCCCCAGCCCTTCCCCTGGGGCATCGTGGGAGCCCCTGGCCTCCTCTCCAGGAAGGGGCCCAGCCAAGTGACCCTGCCCGGCTAGTCCCCTCTCCCGCCGGTCCCAGGCTCAGGGCCCCACCACCAGCCGGTCCTGACAATAGCGGCCGATGTATGTGTCCCCTCTGTTCAATTACAAGGCTTGGAAGGGTTTTTTCCCTTTTATGAATCAGCACAGAATTGGCCTGTGTGGGCCCAAGAAGGTTCTGGAATACAAATCTTGCTAAGGTCTAGGGCTTCTCTACTTGCCTCCAGACCCTCCTTCCTCCCCCAGAATCACTGGATCCAGGGTTGCTTCAGCCTTGGTCCCACGCTGCCTCCTGCCCACCCTGCCCCCCTGATCTGGGCCCAGAGAAGAGACTCTGAATCCACCTCCCACTCTCCCTCCCTCCCCCAATCCTAGAAGCGACCCGGGGTCCCTATGATCCGCATGCCTCACAGCAACATCTTCTCAGGTCAAAACGAGCCTATGAACAGGGACTGGGTGGCCCAGTTGCAAAAGAGTGGGGCACATGCACACCTGTTGATGCAAATCTTCAGGGGCTAATCATCCGTGATATTTTGCTATGACCAGACTCCTTTTAAAATAAGTAGTTCCAATTTTCTTTACCACATTTGTACAGATAAAAGTTAAAAAAAATTCTAATAGTGACCGGTGTGGCTCTTTGCTAGAGCATTGACCTATGAACCAGGAGGTCATGGTTCAATTATCCGTCGGGACACATGCCCGGCTTGTGGGCTCGATCCCCAGTGTGGGGCATATAGGAGGCAAGTTGAAGCGCTAGGCTCTCTATTCCTTCTGATGATGCTCTCTCATCATTAATGTCTCTCTCCCTCTCTCATCTTCTCTGAAATCAATAAATATATATATATATATATTTTAAAAAATTCTAACAGTGCAGAACTTATCAGAAAAAAAAAAAAAAGAGAGAGAAGTTTCCAGAAACAATCGCCGCAGCTACTGTTCACTGTGCACCTATGATGTGCCATGCCCTTGATGTCCTTCAAGGCTCATGCCCCCCTGTGAGGTGGGTGCTGTGAGGATCCCACTTTACAGAAGAGGAAAATGGAACTTGCCCAACATCACCTGATGTTAAGAAAGAAAGAAAAGTTAATGTCCTAAGTGCAGGGCGCAATGATTGAACCGTGAAGATGGGCATGGAAGGAAGCCCGGGAGAATGAGAGCAGCTGATGCGATGGGGTGATAAGAGGACGGGGATTTTCTTCTTCTTGGTAAGCATCTCTGTTGTTTTCCTGCCGGGGTGGGTGTGTGGCACTGCCACGGGGCAGAGGTGGCATCCAGGAAGCTTGCCCGCTGCTGGAGGCCTCCTCCCCAGCCGCCCCTCCCCCGCCCGCTGGGCTCACCTCCCCGCACTTTCTCAACATCTCTGCACTTTGCAAACTCGCTGAGCGAGTGGAGGGAGAGTTTGGGGAAAACCCCTTCTCCCGCTCAGATTGGCGTTGGTTCTTCTTAAAACTTACTGCAAATGTGCTCCTTGGAACCTAAGGGTTTTTTCCCTTCCCTTTTATGAATCAGCACAGAGTTGGCCTGGGCGGGCCGAAGAAGGTTCTGGAATACAAATCTTGCTGAGGTCTAGGGCTTCTCTGCTTGCC